>BGPR01016916.1:18152-33607 GCA_013235015.1 Araneus ventricosus
ATCGAGCCGCATTATATAAAACTTGAATAAGTTACCATAGATCTGTGAATTGATTTTGTTTCTGCTATACTTAAGGCTTCTTTTCCAGCTAATTTCATACCTGGTCACTCTTGGCGCAAGCAGTGAGTGACCTTGAAATTCATGCAATTTTGTGTTTTCCGCAATTTCAAGGTCAAATATTTCTGAGGCCAAAAGTCAACCACACATATCAGTATGTATTCTGTGAAATATATACCTTTGTGGTTCACTATACCTTTGTGGTTCACTGTTGGCACAAGAAGATTTTGACGGTCAAAGTTTCAGAAAAAGCCTTTTTTCGTAGAATTTTGAATGATTTCGCCCTTTGTGCCGAGAGTCAACCATAAGTCTTTATGTCCTAACAGTCAATGTGGAAGTAGTAGAACGCAAAATAATTGCCAATGCCATGGTTCACTCTTGGCACAAAAAGTACTGCCTTATGTAAATTGGTATGTTTTTCTTAAAATAATGGACGACCTTCAATTTTGGCTCCCCAAAGCTATAGGATTTTTTTTTTCAAAAAATAAAAAAACACGTGTCTAATATTTTTACATGAAGAACATATCTTGAAAATTTCAACAAAATCAAAAATGTCAACTATCCAAGCCTGCCTGCTTCTTTAAAAAACTGGCTCTTATTCAAGTCGAAATCTCGGCGCACCTACAGCTCAACCAAATTATTTAGTCGTAGTAATAAGTGTGTGTGTATGCTTATAGCCTTAGCTTTTTTCATCTGGAGTTACGGAAAAATTTAGGCTCTTGAAAATTTAGGATAAATTTAAATTTAATAAAAATCTGATTATTATTAGTATTTTTAATGCACGAACTGTAAATAAAGTTCGTATATTAAAAATGCCACTTGGTTGAAATCCACAAGTCGGTACCCCATCATATCGCCAACGGATGCCACATCGCCGATGCATATTTATTAAAGTGGCCATTGCAATTCAATGCTGCTTCGTTGTGTGTACTTTAGAAACCATCCTGCTTTTTGGCATTAGAGATTTGGCATCCTTTGGCGATATGATTGTGTAACGGCTAGTGGATTTCAACCAAGTGGAATTTTTAATATACGACCTTTTAAACTTTGAGCGACGATATCGCAAAAGTATACTTATGCCAAATTATGTCGCTTTAGACACCAAAAGGCAGAAAAAAGAGAACACAAACACACTTAATCTCTGATTATTATCATAAATAAAATTCTTTTTGTGTATTTTGGTAAATATGACACTACAATAAAAGATTTGAATAATCATTTTAATATATATATATTTTAATATAAAAATATTTTGACAATTATTTGAATTACCCTGCCCTTTAAATATTTAACAAGTCAATTTTGAAGTGAATCCTGCATTAACTAGTCGGTACCCTTCGTCAGCAGATGCTAAGTCGCCAATGCCAGATAACAAGATGGCTGCTAAAGAAAACAAAGCAATGAAACGGCATTCAGTTACAGTGACAACTATAAATTAATTTGCATTGGCGATCTGAATGGATGCCGACTAGTGGCTTTCAAGCAGATAGAAGTTTTGATACACGGACTTTTGAGTGACGATTTAAAATTCTATCAAATTTCGTAGCTCTAGACACCAAAGGGCAGATGAAAACGAACACAAGCACACTTAATGTTTCTGCTATAAATAGACTTCTTTTTCATTAATGCTATAAATAAACTTCTTTTCGTGTATTCTGGTAAAATGTATCCTTACAGAAAAAGTGTTGAACAATAATTTTACAATTGTATCTCTTTTCTGTAGAATATTTGTCTATTATTTGAATTACCATGCCGGTTAAATACTTAATGCCCTATTTCTAAGTGAACCCAGCCATTAACCACGGCGATGAAATGTAAGACAGTTCAGCATTAATCAAGAACATATCCTGCAAATGATCATCGAATGTAAAATGTAATTCTTTTCCTAGTCTTAGCAATCGAAAAGTCCTATAAAAATAGCTGAACAGCTAATTTCCATAATACATTGCTATTTAAAAGTATATACTGCTAACTGCGTTTAAAATTTCAAATGATCCTCGTGTTATTCTTTCGCTTTAGCCAATAAGTCAATCTTTTAAGAGAAAAGATTTTATATTCTTGTAGTCAGTACCAGAGATAAAAGAAGCAGCAGACGTCTGCAATTCTGTATTGTTTGTCTAGGTAGCTCAAATCACATGGAAAGTCAAAATAACTTGGAAGAGTTTTGATACACTTGAAACGTAATTACTTCCTCTCCAAAATTTTAATTTTATTCATAGAAATACAGACTTCTTCCGCTTCCTAAATTTCAAATTAATTTTAAGATTTCTGATGTTATTCTTATACTCGTCATTTCGCAATTTGAATCTCAGTTTGATTCTGCTCATGAATATGCATAGATAAGGAATAATATTAATTAACTACAAACCACTCAAGACACATGGTACACACGTTGTATCAAAGTATTTGTTTTATATTGTCAAAAATGCAACAATTCTGAGCCCTTTTATGGAAAAATTATTGTCATAGATTGGAATATTTTGATTTTATTCGTTTCTGTAAAATAATTTGGATATTGTTTTCATAAATCTGTTCTGAGTTCAGATGAAAAACCGATTTAAAAAGACATAAACACAAATTTATTTACAGAATAAAAACATAGATTTTCTGAAACGATACACAAATAAATTCAATAAAACTAAGCAGTCAATTATTAAAGGCACACTCACAATATCAATGAAAAAAGCATAAATAATTGCTTAGTTTTGTTACAATAAGGACCCCTTTTCGGAACAACACGAAGACTACTTTTTTGGACGGACCACTTAACTTTTGGTCTTTGGTCAGATGACGCCGACGACAACTGAGATCTCTCCAAATTTTTGCACCATATCAGAGGGACCTTTGTCCTCACCGACCTGCACTAGGCCAACAAACGCAGCGGATCTGTGGTGAAATCTGGTTTGGAACCTAGAACCCTTCTGTTTGCGTCCAAACTCACGGAGAGCAGTAGACTGGAATTCGCATTGTGTTGTCCGTTTAATCAGAAAGTTCGAGTAGAACCCTTGTTCTGGATCACAACATTTAATCTACGATCACACACTCACAACTACATACATGTTTTTTTAACAGAATAGAGACAAGAGTCGAGCATAGTAAAGTGCGCATTGACGCGCTCACATATTCTGGCAACCATTTATCGCCAAAATACCAATTTACAGTTCAAAGGGGCCAACACCTTCCATCTCAAAGCCAAGATGTTACAACCACCTATTGACCGAAACAGTAGGAAGCTCTTCTCATAGCTCGTAGAAGTGGGATAACTTGGAGGCAGAGTTTCAGGACAGGAGGGTTACTGGTGCGAGACTGGAAACCAGCAAAAAACATGCTGTGCGTTAAATTCGTCTTTGGTGGAACGCCCTTTCGCTAATGCAACGTTTGGAGAATGGGTTACAGACTCATCGTTCTTGCTCTCTGGCCATAGTTCAAAATGATGAGGTCCTTCTCTAAATAACCCTCGCATCTTTGAGAATGGGGCCTTAATATAAATCAACTAAGCCCACTGAATCACAGTTAGCCATTAACTAAGGAGATGAAAATTTTGGACTTAACTGGGGAGGTGCGGTCTACAAGACCGCGTTATTTAAAAATCCAAATAAAATTTTCTAATGAAAATACCATATGAAATTCTGCCTATATATTCTGTAGATATTTCTCTTAATACACAAAAAAATATTTCTCTCAATCTTATAAAATATATTATCATCAGAAAAATAAATTATTTTGTTACACCATTTTTTGGGGAATACAGAGTTAACTAATATGAATCTTAAAAAAACAAATATCTTTTTTTTTATTTTTCAAATGATATTTAGTTTTTTAAATAAAAAATGTATGACAAAAATAATATAATGTAAAAATTAATTATTATATAAAATATAAAAAAAATTGACATTGGTTAAAACTGACTTGTTTTCGCACGGAATTATTTCAGTTGAGATACTTGCGCACATCCATAAGAAAATTTCCTATTGCATTCTAAACACGCAGGTTTTTCACAGTATATGTACGATTATGCATTTTTATATTTCTTCTTCCGTAGACATAAATTACATATTTTCCTCACCTCCAACCTTTTGGTCTTCTAGGATTATCAATCTCCATTTGACCTCCGTATCTTTTCCTACAATTCGCTTCACTGTCATTCGCAATTTTTGATTTATTCTTAGATTTTCCATTCTTCTTCTTATTTTGGTGACAACTAATTCTCTTTCGAGGGCTTTTAAAAGTTGCATTATATTCATAACAGGACGTGCAGAATAACTTTCATTCAAAATGTATGAATTTGCATTGCTCATATCCAATAGTCTATAGAAAATAGCCATAGGCCAATTCTGGAAGTCAGATGATATTATGAGCAAGATCTAACAGTTCATTTTGTTTTCACAAATGACCATTTAAAACGATATTTTCAGGAATAAGATTTTTTTACGTGAAAAAGGTCGAGTTTCTTGTTGCTCTTCTCCTTCTTCAAATTCGGATAAATCAGAATTAGTAGAATGGAAACTGTCATCAAAAACTCCGCTGTACATCACTGAAATCACTTCCTACTTCATTTAAAAGTTTTTGAAGTTCCGCGTCATAACGAGGATCAGAAGGTTGGATGATATAACGAGAACTAAGTTTCAGTGCTAATTTCAGGGCTTTCACAATAGTGGAACACTAGTACGGAGATGCGGTCTTTTAGACCGCGCGGAAATAAATAACTGAAATATAAAAAAAAGCAGGCGTCGAAACTTTGAGAAAATGTACGCGTGTAGTCAAGATCACAAAATGAAAAGCTACAGGACGAATCCATTTAATTGAAATAAAAATAGAGTAGGGGCCATGGGTAAATTATCCTTAGCGGCCTGTCTGACCGCACTTCCCCAGTTGAGGGTTAATAACTGCCAGATTACTTATTCGTAGCTGAAATAAGTCAAGTTTTTCCGCAAGCTGCATTTTCATGGCGTATGAAGCGTTCAGCATTTACATGAAATGATTGACAAACTCATAAAAAAATTCAGGAAACTGCGTTATGGCAGAAGATAACGCCAGTATAATGAAATTTTGTAACCCTTTTCATCTAAAATTGACAAGATATCTGCAAATTTTGTCAAGATCGTCACCAAATGCTCGTCAACATTGTCATTAAGCCTTAATTCGTTTACATCCCCATACGTGATGTCTTTAATAAAACACATGTGAATTGTGATTCACAAAAAAGAGTTGCATAAGTTTTATTGAAGGATTGCATTTGAAATCGAATAAAAGAATTTAAAAAACAACAGCACGTAATACAAGAAATCAAACAGATAAAAAAAATTTCGTCAGAAAATAAAAGAAAATTCGATAAATCCTATTTAAGTATATTTGCTGAGTTAATGTTTCTTAACTTGTTGCGAGTAGATTTTAATTCAATAAATATGTGAACAATATAATAAAATGCAAGTGAATTATTTGATAAATAATTGCACAAATATGCTGCTTTCTTCTGTACATTGTAAAAAACTACTTTCCGGGTCTGCATTTCGATAACTAAGTTAATCCATTATGTCCAAGTCACATTTTAAAAAAAACTTTGTAAACTAATATTACATGTCGTGAAATGAACTATAAAATAACTAAAAAAACTCTTGCGTAGAAATTTCTTTTAGTACCCTTTTAAGCTTAGCATCTCTATTCAGGAAGTAATTCCAAATGCAAAAAAACTATCAAAATCTAAAAGCATGCGAATTTTTTAAAAAAAAACATATTCTTACAATTCTATTTACTGATGCATTTGTTAAACGCAAGTAAATTAACTGATGAATAATTGAGCACTCTTATCCCTTCCTCTTTGGCATACCAAAAATCTACTTTCTAGTCTGATTGGAAAATAAAAAATTACATTATCAATCGAACGTTCAATGTGTGCAGCATGCGATTGAATATAAAAGAAACGAATTCTTAAAAATACTTTTTTGAAAAAATTATGTTGAAAAAATAATTTCTGTGAGTTCATGATTCACTTTTAGAAGAATCTCTAAAACAAGAAGCTATGCATTAATGGGATAATGTAAAAAATTTATTTATTTTGAAAGAGCTAGCTGGTGTCATAACGTTCCAGCATTACTTTCGAATGGCTAATCCAATTTTGATTAAACTTGGTACACAGGTTTCTCATTAGCCGGCTTGAAATACTGAAGGGGTTAATAAGCCCTAACCCAGGACCCTCAAGGTAGGGTGGGGCAAAGTGTCCAAAATACATATAACAAATAGGCCGATTGACATGCTTGATGAAACTTGGTACACATGTTCCTCACTGTATGACTTGACGTGCTCATCTTAGCCCTAACCCAAACCCTCGGGGTAGGGTGGAGCAAAGTCTCCAAAATAGATGTTACTAAAAGGTCGATTGACATGCTTGGCGATTTAGGCAGCTTGGGAGATTTTGATGAAATTTGGTACACACATTTCTAATTAGCCAGATAAAAATACTATTGGTGTAAATAAACGTTAATCCAATCCGTCAGGATAATGTGGGGCAAAGTCTTTAAAATACATTTAATAAATATGCGCCAATTGGCATGAATTTGATACTGCTGACTCAAATTTGATGATACGAGGTACATATATTCCCCATATGTTGACTGAAAGAAGTGTATGGGTAAATAAACGATAATCCAATATTCCTCTTAGAAGGGTGGGAAAAATTCTTCAAAATACATGTAAACTCTTGGGACAATTGACATGCTGTTAGATATGGCTAGGGCGATTTTGATGAAATTCGGTACATATGTTTCTCAGTGGCTTATTAAACATACTCTAAGGGTAAATAAACTTTAAACGAATCCGTGAAGGTGGAATGGGGTTAAGTCTTTTAAATACATATAACAAATGGGCCGCTTGGCATAAAAATTGATACGGCCGGGGCAAAATTGATGACACAGTGTATAAATGTTTTTCACAGGCTGACTAGAAGTAATGTATGGATAATAAACGCTAGTCCAATTCCTTAGAGTATGGGGGGGGGGGGAAACACAATCTTGAAAATACATGTAAACCTTTGAGCCGATTGACATGTTGTTGGATATGGACAGGGCGATTTTTATTAATTTTGGTACATATGCTAAGAATATTGTAGGGGTAAATAAACGCCAACCTAATCTCTAAAGTTAGGGTGGGACAAAGTCATTTAAGTGAATTCGGCAAATGGACGACTGACATGAAATTTGATACGGCTCGGGCAATTTGATGAAACATGATACGTATGTTCCTCATAGGTAAAATAAAAGCACTTCAGGGGTAAATAAATACTCGTCCAAAATCTTAGGTAGGGTGGAGCAAAGACTTAGGCTGATTGACACGAAATTCGATATTGTTGGAACGACTTCGACATGAAGTTCTGTTTGGGTAAATAAGCCCTAACCCAGTCCTTCAATGTAGGTTGGAGCAATGTCTCCGAAATACACGTAAAAAAACGGACTCATCGAAATCGAAATGAAACTTAAGTCGAAGGTTTTTAATAATGAAGACTAAAATATAGGGGTGGGGGTTAAATCGTTAGAGCATGAATGCTCTATTTCTATAATGTTGTTTTTGAACTTCACTGTGGTTACCATATGCACTATCTTTCGTTTTGGAATTGGTTTTTTGTTTCGTTTGATTTCAAAATCCTTTGATGAGGTAACAATCACTGTGAAATTCATTTTCTTGCATTAAAAATAAGGAAGAATTTCATCATTAATAAAGGCATAAATTTAAAATTATTTTCAAAAAATTAAATTTTACTTGTAATATTTTTTAAAATACAAGAGTTACCGCTTATAGTGATCACGGATATAATGATCCGTCGGTTGTACTGATCAAAATAGCGTGGAACGGATCTCTCGTATCTAAACACAGAGAAAATCCATCGGTTTTAATGATCAACAATTCACTTGTAGTGATCGGTTTGATAACAAAAAAAATATTAAAAGTCAAAGCTGATACGTTACCAAAGCAAGCTTTGAGTCGAAGTTGACCGAAATGAATTTCGGCAATAGTGAGAAAGGCCGGACGAATGTCGGCAAATGAGAAGTTGCGGCGATTTCAGAGCTATGGCCTGTAGTGATCTGTTTTGATGCGATGATAGCACAAGTCACGAGGACGATGAAGAGGGGCTAGAAGAGAAACCACCGTCAGCCCAAGAAACTTTTCAAGCCCTTCGTATTTTAAGATCAGTTCAATATAGTGCTGAATCTTTTGATGAGGATTATTCTTCTGAACGATTTATCTAGTGAATTCTTGGGGGGAATAAAACCGAGTTACTCTCAAACTTTTTAAAGCAAGCTTTAAAAATTAAATGTGAATGAATTTTTTTCAATTCTGTACATGTAACGATTTTTTCTATTTAAAACGAATGAGTTCATAGAACAATATAGTGTGGTCTGCTTTTTCTGCTATCCGTGTGTGCCTATTGATTTGTATTAGTTTTGAGACATTTTGGATGCACTGATCATTCGTATTCAGCCGTCTGGATGTAGTGATCACTTTGGCTTTGACCCAAAGTGATAATTATAAGCGGCGTCCACTGCATAAAGAATATTCAAATATCAAAATACTTTTTGGTAAAATCCCACGTGTAAGATAACGAAAATATTTTTTCTCAGTTTATTTTCATATATTTTTCTTACATTTACTAACTTATATTGTACATACCTAATATAAACTTATGTAACATATTTAATGCAATGTTCCATGTGCTGCAATTTCACACTTACCCCTTTCCTTTATTCATCTTCAATTTTTACAAAAAGTAGCAAATTTGGTAAATTTATCTAAAACTGGCTTAGTTTTGTATATTTTAGTTTAGTTAGACCAATGTCCCGGTTAAAGAATTTATGAAAGCTATTTTGAAATGGTCTTAATAATTTTGAACCGTGTTCAGATGAAGAGGATGCCCATAGTAGCTGGTACGCTCTCTCCTAACTATCACACAACACTAGCGCTCTGGTATTGGCGCACCGACATATGTATAAACATACAAAAGTGAAAACTTTTACACACAAACTTTATTTAGACAACTTGTTTGATTGTCTTCTTTTGGAAAAATGGCGATTTTTTTTTTGAAAATTGGAAAATTATTAAAACATTGATAAGAGTCTGTAATCATACTAATGCAACATAATATATAGTCTTGGTATTCATTCAACGCAGAATTTTATGCTCTACAACTTTCAGGTTAACCATTTTTAACATTTAGTGTGAAGTTTTGGAGTAATCTACAGAAACTGACAAAACACCCCATTTCACTTCAGTTCCTCCCCCTAGCAGCCAACGCTCACCTCGCCAGAGGGGGAAATTTGGAATAGTCATACTGGCCCCTAATGAAGTAATTAAAGCAATAAAACTCTAGCCATAAATTTTTTCCGATATATGTATTTTTTTACTCTCCGCCGACTGGACTATGTTCCCAAAGAGGGAAATGTTTTTCTAAACGAAAGTAATTTTTCTTTCCTGTTTACCCGGCTCCCGCTATCAGTCTCTATCGAAACACGATACGAGAGGGAGGGGGATTTGATGGGGGAAAGGAAACAAAATATCGAGCCAAACAATTAGGTTTAAAAGGATTTATGGAGCCCCAAAAGGAAACCGGCTTAAAACTCAGATAGCGTGTATGGATATGAGGCAGACATCCAGATTTCCCGAATAAGGTATTCTTTCCAAAAAACAATCGAAGAATCCTTCAGATATTCCACTTTTTTGAAGAAGGTGGTTGTTCTTTTACTTTGTGAGCATAGAATATACTTAAGTGAAGAGATATACAATGTATTCATCAGATGCTTGCAGAAGAATGTAGGTTAGAGTGAGTAATACGAAAAATCAATTGATCTTGAAAAGAAACAGGGAAAGTTTAATGTTGGGTTTAAAATCTGAAATAGGTAGTAAAAAGCGTAAATAAAATTCGAATGAATGTTTTATTGATTATCATCAATCAAGTAGAATTATTATTAGTATACTTCGTTGCTCTTGAGTTATTCAAAGAACAATGTATATAGACAGACAAGAGAAAGAGAAGTGTGTTGTATTCTTTCATGCGTGTGTTTCTGCCTTTTGTATAAATCAGAAAAATTTATAAATATGTCTGTTTTTATGAAACAAAATGTCATTTTAAATTGTAAATTCTCTTAACACTTGTAAAATCGCTTGTTCTTAAATTGAAAAAATGATAAAGGCAAGCATTTGCTCCTCCTAATGCTTTTAGCATACAAGATTCAAAGCAGTTTTAATTTAATGACAATAAAGAAAAGTTTTCAAACTTTCCCCAATCGTGACTCCTTTTCAGTCAGAAATATTTTGCTGCGAATCCAAAGTTCGAAAATAAATAAGAAAATAACGCATTATTAATTACATGTAGAAGGAAATTCAAATGTTCACAGGGCGCTCATTTAACTAAGAGCAGCCCCATTCAGAACGACGACAAATATAGTCATGAAAGTGCTGTCTAGGTATAGTTGCGCTATGCCAAGAGACCACTTACAGCGCCACCTGACGGAAAACTCCGAAATTAGTGTTCATATCTCGAAACTGGTACAAGATAGAGGAAAAAAGTCAAATACAAAGTTGTAGAGCATTACTGATTTAGTATGAAAATACACCTTGGATACCTTAATACGAAGAACAGAACACTTGAAACACACATTTATTTGTTGGCGATTTCCATAGCCGTTTTGCTATACCTTGATACTACATTCATGACTATAGCTGCCGTCGTTTTGAAGTTAGCCCTTATTTAAATGAGCACCCTGTATATTTATAACAATTTAATTAAATATTTTTAAAAATACTCTTTTCTTAGTTGTTTTTACTTGCTGAATTGAAGAGTCGAGAAGAAAAGGGCCTTATGAAAAATTTCGCGACTATATAATATTTCTGCATGATCTCACTAGGAGTTGTGCCTCACAGTACAAAAATCCCTACTATAAACTATACTTTATTAAAAACATCAGCGATAGTTCACATTCTATTCGGTGCACAATAAAAAAATAATGTCGAAAGATTTTTCAAATTAAAATAAATTACAAAAACCATTAAGTTTTTGTCTTTTTTGTATGTTTTGTTTTCCCCCTTCACTCTATAGTTTAGAACTTTGTCATAATTGAAATATTTAAGGCAATTTACAATTTTTCGATTCTTTTATTCGCATATATTTCTAAATTTACATTTATTTATTCGTTAGGTTGCATAATTTTTAATTTTACGCAAATAATTTTAGAGAAAGGTCATTTTTTCAGAATCCAAGTACAGTAAAGTGACGTTCATACGTCTTTCAAGGGACTGACTAAAACGACGTATAAATTAAAAGACGTATAATCGAAATTTTACTAAACTTTGATCATTACAAATTTAATCAAATTTATTTAAAAGTATTAATTTTAAAGTTCTTTTAAGATAGCACTAGTACAATACTACATAGTATGCAAATCAATAATTAAATTCTAAAATTAAACATTTATCATAAAAGCGAGAAAAATCATACCTTTATTGCGTATTTTGGGTACTAATACTTATACGATTTATGTGTATGCATGTAGGAGTTTAAGTAAGAAAAGTTTGGTAACATGGTACCCAAAAAATCATCAAAATATCGAACATTTTTTATTTGCCTATATAATAGCTTTAATCATTCTAAATATGCCTGTAAAATTACAGAGCTGTATCTGTATTTTTTGTTAAGTTATTGAAGGATTTTTGATTCATGATAGGAGGGTAAACAATGTTGTCACGCCCACTTTTCAAATCTTTGCAGTTTCTGAAAAGCTTGAACTTCTTCAAAATGAAAATAAAATGCAACTTAACAAAACAGAAGGAACGTTGGCCATGTATAAAGACTCTAAGAAAAACTTTCAAAGATAAAGAAGGAAAATAATATACAATTTCGTACAGAAGAAACTAAAACTAGCTCATAAACGCAGGGAGAAATTAATTCTTTAGAAAATGGGAAATAAAGGTGTTATGCATTTTTATGCCTGTTGTAAATTTATCTAGTAGCAGAACTTTGCATGGAATCAGCTCCGAGATATGTATTTCATTTTTAAAAAATTATTAAGATTAAATTTTATGAAATATTGATGTTTCCTTTGTTTTCCTTTTATATATGAATTATACAATTATAATATGTCATTGCCACAAATTCGTGCATTTTTTTATGGTAAGCAGTTTAAAATAAGTTAATTAAGATATTGTAAACGGTACAAGCTAGTCGAAGGATTTTATATCATTTTATTGAAGGAATGAAAACTTTAAATTGATAAAATTTAAATTGATAATTAATGAAACCCTAAGGCTTTTTTTAATAATTGAATGTGGGGTGTGGAATTTTTTATGCATGTTCTGAAGTATAAGTTTTGTGGAACTTGGTATGGAATTAGCTCTAAGATGTGAAGTATTTTTTTTAAATGTCTAAGTCAAAATTAATGCATTTTTGAGAATTTTTTGTGTGTTTAAGAATAAAAAATAATAATAAATTAATTATCAGTAGTAGAAAGAAATCCATACCAAGATTTATGTAGCATGTTATGAGGTACTTGAAAACAAATTGTAAAAATTATACATATTTAAAAAAGCCTTAGGGTTTTAAAAAAAGCTAATTTTCTTTAAAAAATTTAAATTTTACAAATATTTTTTAATAAATTCAAATTTTTTTATGTGAGATAGCCATAGAGTATTAGCTTATATAAAATACAACTAAAATCCAATTCCAACTACTAAAAATAAAAAACATTGTTCAGATGGTACCATGTCGCCTTAACATTCATCTGACGTGCCGATTTTCTGTGAGTATTAAGTAGGTACATCATTAGGAATCGAATTTAGTTCATTGAATATTTTTTCACTATTCTTTTGACAAAAGAAATAATCGAGTCTTTGAAGAAAGGTGAAATAATATAATCATCATCGTATAAATTAGCCTCAGACAATTTGTCTTCTATTAATTCATCAGTTGTGAATAATTTCAAGTCTTGATATCTTTATCACAATTCACATAATAGAGAGGAGGAAACTTTCCCATCTTAGAACGGGGGAAAACGACGTATAACCGAAGCTTTGCGTCGTATAAACAAAGTACTTCATCATTGAAATGGATACTAATTAATCGAATCTATGATGAAACGACGTATAAATGTAAACGACGAATAAATGAAAAACGTATAAACGGTGCTTTACTGTATTTCTTATTATATTTTAGAGTAAATATTTTTTTCATTGCATCAAGACACAATGTTAGTGTAACTTCTTCGTACCTAAAGTAATCCAACACAAAATACATCTATCCGTTAGTGTAAAATGAAAACCTCCTGGTCAGATTTCCCAATGGAGTTAAAGAAATTACTTTCGTCTGTTGTGTTTACTTTCATTTCTCAGAATTTTTAGAATTATAGTTCTTTAAATAAAGTTTCTTTCCTATCATATTATGCGCATAAATCTATGTAGGAGAGATTGAAGTATGATTTTGTTCTTATTTTATAGAGTATTTGGTACTGAATTTCTGTCCCAATACACTTTTTTCTATATCAAATGTATTCCTAATGTTTAATTTCACCACTTGAACTACAATAAAAGTTTTACGATTCTTGAAATACCCAAAATAAAGTTTATATTCTTTAATTATACTACGAATTTCTTCAGTAAGATTAATGTATGGATATTAATCGTTATTTACAAAATAATATTAAAAATAAATTGATTAATTATTTTCAAATACACGTTATTGCTTTTATAAGATCCCAGTGTGAATCATGAACCACATGGATATTTCAGACGGAAAACCATATCGTATTGGGCTAGGAGGAAAGATTATCCAATAGGTGTTATAAAAGCTTTTTTTTCATGAACTGTGTTTGCTTATTTGTGGAAAAAATAATTTCTCAGATGTAAAGCTGGGAACCAAAAGAGGGAAATGGCGAATCAAAATCTGACCAGCATCCAGGCTGGACTTACTTTCGCTAAACAATCGAGATTCGAATTCCTTCGAAATTGGCTGAGCATTCTTCTGCGAATTTGCTTAAATCGGCCTATTAATTTGATCCAATAACTTTGAGCTCTATGAAATTATTTTTTAGAGAACATAAATAGCTATGTTTTGATATTAGCTGAATTTTTGAAACTTGGAGACTTCCTTACGAATATACTAATAAGAAAATTTACTAGTGGGTGGGAATTACCTGCTTTGTAGCCGAAAATGGCTGGAAATAGCTGGAGAAAAGCGATTCAGCAGGGTTAAACGTCCTCAGTAAGACGGAGACACATGGGACCTTTCCTGAAATTTAAATGTTAATAACTGTACATACAATGAAGTAAAAATTTTGTTATATATGTTTTTTCAGTACAGTTTATTTAAACTGTCCTCCTCAGATTTCATACATCGCATTATTTTCAAAAATATATAAGTAAAACAAATTTAATTTCTGTAAGAAGTGGTAATTTATTTTGACTCGTTTACATGTACTCCATTGAAATTTCCTATTATTTAGTCGGTATAAAAAATACAGAGTTCAGTGGCTCAAACTATAATTAGTTTACAGACGAAGTCTGTTTCTAAACTAGTTATTATTATGCAAGAAAATTCTAATATTTTTCTTTTATACTAAAGAAAGAATAACATAGATTTTCTGGATTAATATATTCGAGGCAAAAGAAATTAAATAAACCAGCTTATAATTATGTTTTCCGAGACTGCTATTGACGCTTTTTGCAGAAGTGTAAATAATGAGCTGTTCAGAAACTCCTTTAAAAAATTTTAACCAGAAAAGGCATTTTAAAAAATTCTCCTTTGTCTAGATATGTAGTCTATGAAAAACTATATAATGAAAAATGCGCTTCGATATTGCGTTAAATAAAACGTTTGTACATAACATGATTATACACGAGGGGGAAAATTGAGTGGCATTATTTGATAGTACAAGAGTTTGATATAATATGTATGAGTTTCTTACTATTCACCATCAATTAACTAACACGCTTCTATCTTATGAAAGGTCACACTTTTCTTTCTTCTAGGAAACTGTTATGACGTCATTGGATTCGAATAGCTCGTAGCTAGCTTGTGGAAACATCACATGCTTCGGAAATGAGATCCAAAAAAATTCGTTATTGGCATGGATATGTGACGGAAGTTTCTAAATGCGATGTCTGCCTTCACTAATATAGTTTGCAAGTGATTTAAGGTGACATTTTGATAATTAATTTTTTAGTACCAGCACAGCCTTACTTGTTACATGAGGAATGTCAGAGAAATCAAAACCACAGTAAAATAAATTAAAATAAAATTATGAAAGCGAAATCAAAACAAAAACAAAATATTAATTATTTCCTGACAATGATATCTGGAACGGAACTGCTAGTCAAGTCAAACCAGGCCCAAAATGGGGGTGAAAAATCATTAAACCATATTG
>BGPR01016917.1:0-15450 GCA_013235015.1 Araneus ventricosus
CAATATGGTTTAATGATTTTTCACCCCCATTTTGGGCCTGGTTTGACTTGACTAGCAGTTCCGTTCCAGATATCATTGTCAGGAAATAATTAATATTTTGTTTTTGTTTTGATTTCGCTTTCATAATTTTATTTTAATTTATTTTACTGTGGTTTTGATTTCTCTGACATTCCTCATGTAACAAGTAAGGCTGTGCTGGTACTAAAAAATTAATTATCAAAATGTCACCTTAAATCACTTGCAAACTATATTAGTGAAGGCAGACATCGCATTTAGAAACTTCCGTCACATATCCATGCCAATAACGAATTTTTTTGGATCTCATTTCCGAAGCATGTGATGTTTCCACAAGCTAGCTACGAGCTATTCGAATCCAATGACGTCATAACAGTTTCCTAGAAGAAAGAAAAGTGTGACCTTTCATAAGATAGAAGCGTGTTAGTTAATTGATGGTGAATAGTAAGAAACTCATACATATTATATCAAACTCTTGTACTATCAAATAATGCCACTCAATTTTCCCCCTCGTGTATAATCATGTTATGTACAAACGTTTTATTTAACGCAATATCGAAGCGCATTTTTCATTATATAGTTTTTCATAGACTACATATCTAGACAAAGGAGAATTTTTTAAAATGCCTTTTCTGGTTAAAATTTTTTAAAGGAGTTTCTGAACAGCTCATTATTTACACTTCTGCAAAAAGCGTCAATAGCAGTCTCGGAAAACATAATTATAAGCTGGTTTATTTAATTTCTTTTGCCTCGAATATATTAATCCAGAAAATCTATGTTATTCTTTCTTTAGTATAAAAGAAAAATATTAGAATTTTCTTGCATAATAATAACTAGTTTAGAAACAGACTTCGTCTGTAAACTAATTATAGTTTGAGCCACTGAACTCTGTATTTTTTATACCGACTAAATAATAGGAAATTTCAATGGAGTACATGTAAACGAGTCAAAATAAATTACCACTTCTTACAGAAATTAAATTTGTTTTACTTATATATTTTTGAAAATAATGCGATGTATGAAATCTGAGGAGGACAGTTTAAATAAACTGTACTGAAAAAACATATATAACAAAATTTTTACTTCATTGTATGTACAGTTATTAACATTTAAATTTCAGGAAAGGTCCCATGTGTCTCCGTCTTACTGAGGACGTTTAACCCTGCTGAATCGCTTTTCTCCAGCTATTTCCAGCCATTTTCGGCTACAAAGCAGGTAATTCCCACCCACTAGTAAATTTTCTTATTAGTATATTCGTAAGGAAGTCTCCAAGTTTCAAAAATTCAGCTAATATCAAAACATAGCTATTTATGTTCTCTAAAAAATAATTTCATAGAGCTCAAAGTTATTGGATCAAATTAATAGGCCGATTTAAGCAAATTCGCAGAAGAATGCTCAGCCAATTTCGAAGGAATTCGAATCTCGATTGTTTAGCGAAAGTAAGTCCAGCCTGGATGCTGGTCAGATTTTGATTCGCCATTTCCCTCTTTTGGTTCCCAGCTTTACATCTGAGAAATTATTTTTTCCACAAATAAGCAAACACAGTTCATGAAAAAAAAGCTTTTATAACACCTATTGGATAATCTTTCCTCCTAGCCCAATACGATATGGTTTTCCGTCTGAAATATCCATGTGGTTCATGATTCACACTGGGATCTTATAAAAGCAATAACGTGTATTTGAAAATAATTAATCAATTTATTTTTAATATTATTTTGTAAATAACGATTAATATCCATACATTAATCTTACTGAAGAAATTCGTAGTATAATTAAAGAATATAAACTTTATTTTGGGTATTTCAAGAATCGTAAAACTTTTATTGTAGTTCAAGTGGTGAAATTAAACATTAGGAATACATTTGATATAGAAAAAAGTGTATTGGGACAGAAATTCAGTACCAAATACTCTATAAAATAAGAACAAAATCATACTTCAATCTCTCCTACATAGATTTATGCGCATAATATGATAGGAAAGAAACTTTATTTAAAGAACTATAATTCTAAAAATTCTGAGAAATGAAAGTAAACACAACAGACGAAAGTAATTTCTTTAACTCCATTGGGAAATCTGACCAGGAGGTTTTCATTTTACACTAACGGATAGATGTATTTTGTGTTGGATTACTTTAGGTACGAAGAAGTTACACTAACATTGTGTCTTGATGCAATGAAAAAAATATTTACTCTAAAATATAATAAGAAATACAGTAAAGCACCGTTTATACGTTTTTCATTTATTCGTCGTTTACATTTATACGTCGTTTCATCATAGATTCGATTAATTAGTATCCATTTCAATGATGAAGTACTTTGTTTATACGACGCAAAGCTTCGGTTATACGTCGTTTTCCCCCGTTCTAAGATGGGAAAGTTTCCTCCTCTCTATTATGTGAATTGTGATAAAGATATCAAGACTTGAAATTATTCACAACTGATGAATTAATAGAAGACAAATTGTCTGAGGCTAATTTATACGATGATGATTATATTATTTCACCTTTCTTCAAAGACTCGATTATTTCTTTTGTCAAAAGAATAGTGAAAAAATATTCAATGAACTAAATTCGATTCCTAATGATGTACCTACTTAATACTCACAGAAAATCGGCACGTCAGATGAATGTTAAGGCGACATGGTACCATCTGAACAATGTTTTTTATTTTTAGTAGTTGGAATTGGATTTTAGTTGTATTTTATATAAGCTAATACTCTATGGCTATCTCACATAAAAAAATTTGAATTTATTAAAAAATATTTGTAAAATTTAAATTTTTTAAAGAAAATTAGCTTTTTTTAAAACCCTAAGGCTTTTTTAAATATGTATAATTTTTACAATTTGTTTTCAAGTACCTCATAACATGCTACATAAATCTTGGTATGGATTTCTTTCTACTACTGATAATTAATTTATTATTATTTTTTATTCTTAAACACACAAAAAATTCTCAAAAATGCATTAATTTTGACTTAGACATTTAAAAAAAATACTTCACATCTTAGAGCTAATTCCATACCAAGTTCCACAAAACTTATACTTCAGAACATGCATAAAAAATTCCACACCCCACATTCAATTATTAAAAAAAGCCTTAGGGTTTCATTAATTATCAATTTAAATTTTATCAATTTAAAGTTTTCATTCCTTCAATAAAATGATATAAAATCCTTCGACTAGCTTGTACCGTTTACAATATCTTAATTAACTTATTTTAAACTGCTTACCATAAAAAAATGCACGAATTTGTGGCAATGACATATTATAATTGTATAATTCATATATAAAAGGAAAACAAAGGAAACATCAATATTTCATAAAATTTAATCTTAATAATTTTTTAAAAATGAAATACATATCTCGGAGCTGATTCCATGCAAAGTTCTGCTACTAGATAAATTTACAACAGGCATAAAAATGCATAACACCTTTATTTCCCATTTTCTAAAGAATTAATTTCTCCCTGCGTTTATGAGCTAGTTTTAGTTTCTTCTGTACGAAATTGTATATTATTTTCCTTCTTTATCTTTGAAAGTTTTTCTTAGAGTCTTTATACATGGCCAACGTTCCTTCTGTTTTGTTAAGTTGCATTTTATTTTCATTTTGAAGAAGTTCAAGCTTTTCAGAAACTGCAAAGATTTGAAAAGTGGGCGTGACAACATTGTTTACCCTCCTATCATGAATCAAAAATCCTTCAATAACTTAACAAAAAATACAGATACAGCTCTGTAATTTTACAGGCATATTTAGAATGATTAAAGCTATTATATAGGCAAATAAAAAATGTTCGATATTTTGATGATTTTTTGGGTACCATGTTACCAAACTTTTCTTACTTAAACTCCTACATGCATACACATAAATCGTATAAGTATTAGTACCCAAAATACGCAATAAAGGTATGATTTTTCTCGCTTTTATGATAAATGTTTAATTTTAGAATTTAATTATTGATTTGCATACTATGTAGTATTGTACTAGTGCTATCTTAAAAGAACTTTAAAATTAATACTTTTAAATAAATTTGATTAAATTTGTAATGATCAAAGTTTAGTAAAATTTCGATTATACGTCTTTTAATTTATACGTCGTTTTAGTCAGTCCCTTGAAAGACGTATGAACGTCACTTTACTGTACTTGGATTCTGAAAAAATGACCTTTCTCTAAAATTATTTGCGTAAAATTAAAAATTATGCAACCTAACGAATAAATAAATGTAAATTTAGAAATATATGCGAATAAAAGAATCGAAAAATTGTAAATTGCCTTAAATATTTCAATTATGACAAAGTTCTAAACTATAGAGTGAAGGGGGAAAACAAAACATACAAAAAAGACAAAAACTTAATGGTTTTTGTAATTTATTTTAATTTGAAAAATCTTTCGACATTATTTTTTTATTGTGCACCGAATAGAATGTGAACTATCGCTGATGTTTTTAATAAAGTATAGTTTATAGTAGGGATTTTTGTACTGTGAGGCACAACTCCTAGTGAGATCATGCAGAAATATTATATAGTCGCGAAATTTTTCATAAGGCCCTTTTCTTCTCGACTCTTCAATTCAGCAAGTAAAAACAACTAAGAAAAGAGTATTTTTAAAAATATTTAATTAAATTGTTATAAATATACAGGGTGCTCATTTAAATAAGGGCTAACTTCAAAACGACGGCAGCTATAGTCATGAATGTAGTATCAAGGTATAGCAAAACGGCTATGGAAATCGCCAACAAATAAATGTGTGTTTCAAGTGTTCTGTTCTTCGTATTAAGGTATCCAAGGTGTATTTTCATACTAAATCAGTAATGCTCTACAACTTTGTATTTGACTTTTTTCCTCTATCTTGTACCAGTTTCGAGATATGAACACTAATTTCGGAGTTTTCCGTCAGGTGGCGCTGTAAGTGGTCTCTTGGCATAGCGCAACTATACCTAGACAGCACTTTCATGACTATATTTGTCGTCGTTCTGAATGGGGCTGCTCTTAGTTAAATGAGCGCCCTGTGAACATTTGAATTTCCTTCTACATGTAATTAATAATGCGTTATTTTCTTATTTATTTTCGAACTTTGGATTCGCAGCAAAATATTTCTGACTGAAAAGGAGTCACGATTGGGGAAAGTTTGAAAACTTTTCTTTATTGTCATTAAATTAAAACTGCTTTGAATCTTGTATGCTAAAAGCATTAGGAGGAGCAAATGCTTGCCTTTATCATTTTTTCAATTTAAGAACAAGCGATTTTACAAGTGTTAAGAGAATTTACAATTTAAAATGACATTTTGTTTCATAAAAACAGACATATTTATAAATTTTTCTGATTTATACAAAAGGCAGAAACACACGCATGAAAGAATACAACACACTTCTCTTTCTCTTGTCTGTCTATATACATTGTTCTTTGAATAACTCAAGAGCAACGAAGTATACTAATAATAATTCTACTTGATTGATGATAATCAATAAAACATTCATTCGAATTTTATTTACGCTTTTTACTACCTATTTCAGATTTTAAACCCAACATTAAACTTTCCCTGTTTCTTTTCAAGATCAATTGATTTTTCGTATTACTCACTCTAACCTACATTCTTCTGCAAGCATCTGATGAATACATTGTATATCTCTTCACTTAAGTATATTCTATGCTCACAAAGTAAAAGAACAACCACCTTCTTCAAAAAAGTGGAATATCTGAAGGATTCTTCGATTGTTTTTTGGAAAGAATACCTTATTCGGGAAATCTGGATGTCTGCCTCATATCCATACACGCTATCTGAGTTTTAAGCCGGTTTCCTTTTGGGGCTCCATAAATCCTTTTAAACCTAATTGTTTGGCTCGATATTTTGTTTCCTTTCCCCCATCAAATCCCCCTCCCTCTCGTATCGTGTTTCGATAGAGACTGATAGCGGGAGCCGGGTAAACAGGAAAGAAAAATTACTTTCGTTTAGAAAAACATTTCCCTCTTTGGGAACATAGTCCAGTCGGCGGAGAGTAAAAAAATACATATATCGGAAAAAATTTATGGCTAGAGTTTTATTGCTTTAATTACTTCATTAGGGGCCAGTATGACTATTCCAAATTTCCCCCTCTGGCGAGGTGAGCGTTGGCTGCTAGGGGGAGGAACTGAAGTGAAATGGGGTGTTTTGTCAGTTTCTGTAGATTACTCCAAAACTTCACACTAAATGTTAAAAATGGTTAACCTGAAAGTTGTAGAGCATAAAATTCTGCGTTGAATGAATACCAAGACTATATATTATGTTGCATTAGTATGATTACAGACTCTTATCAATGTTTTAATAATTTTCCAATTTTCAAAAAAAAAATCGCCATTTTTCCAAAAGAAGACAATCAAACAAGTTGTCTAAATAAAGTTTGTGTGTAAAAGTTTTCACTTTTGTATGTTTATACATATGTCGGTGCGCCAATACCAGAGCGCTAGTGTTGTGTGATAGTTAGGAGAGAGCGTACCAGCTACTATGGGCATCCTCTTCATCTGAACACGGTTCAAAATTATTAAGACCATTTCAAAATAGCTTTCATAAATTCTTTAACCGGGACATTGGTCTAACTAAACTAAAATATACAAAACTAAGCCAGTTTTAGATAAATTTACCAAATTTGCTACTTTTTGTAAAAATTGAAGATGAATAAAGGAAAGGGGTAAGTGTGAAATTGCAGCACATGGAACATTGCATTAAATATGTTACATAAGTTTATATTAGGTATGTACAATATAAGTTAGTAAATGTAAGAAAAATATATGAAAATAAACTGAGAAAAAATATTTTCGTTATCTTACACGTGGGATTTTACCAAAAAGTATTTTGATATTTGAATATTCTTTATGCAGTGGACGCCGCTTATAATTATCACTTTGGGTCAAAGCCAAAGTGATCACTACATCCAGACGGCTGAATACGAATGATCAGTGCATCCAAAATGTCTCAAAACTAATACAAATCAATAGGCACACACGGATAGCAGAAAAAGCAGACCACACTATATTGTTCTATGAACTCATTCGTTTTAAATAGAAAAAATCGTTACATGTACAGAATTGAAAAAAATTCATTCACATTTAATTTTTAAAGCTTGCTTTAAAAAGTTTGAGAGTAACTCGGTTTTATTCCCCCCAAGAATTCACTAGATAAATCGTTCAGAAGAATAATCCTCATCAAAAGATTCAGCACTATATTGAACTGATCTTAAAATACGAAGGGCTTGAAAAGTTTCTTGGGCTGACGGTGGTTTCTCTTCTAGCCCCTCTTCATCGTCCTCGTGACTTGTGCTATCATCGCATCAAAACAGATCACTACAGGCCATAGCTCTGAAATCGCCGCAACTTCTCATTTGCCGACATTCGTCCGGCCTTTCTCACTATTGCCGAAATTCATTTCGGTCAACTTCGACTCAAAGCTTGCTTTGGTAACGTATCAGCTTTGACTTTTAATATTTTTTTTGTTATCAAACCGATCACTACAAGTGAATTGTTGATCATTAAAACCGATGGATTTTCTCTGTGTTTAGATACGAGAGATCCGTTCCACGCTATTTTGATCAGTACAACCGACGGATCATTATATCCGTGATCACTATAAGCGGTAACTCTTGTATTTTAAAAAATATTACAAGTAAAATTTAATTTTTTGAAAATAATTTTAAATTTATGCCTTTATTAATGATGAAATTCTTCCTTATTTTTAATGCAAGAAAATGAATTTCACAGTGATTGTTACCTCATCAAAGGATTTTGAAATCAAACGAAACAAAAAACCAATTCCAAAACGAAAGATAGTGCATATGGTAACCACAGTGAAGTTCAAAAACAACATTATAGAAATAGAGCATTCATGCTCTAACGATTTAACCCCCACCCCTATATTTTAGTCTTCATTATTAAAAACCTTCGACTTAAGTTTCATTTCGATTTCGATGAGTCCGTTTTTTTACGTGTATTTCGGAGACATTGCTCCAACCTACATTGAAGGACTGGGTTAGGGCTTATTTACCCAAACAGAACTTCATGTCGAAGTCGTTCCAACAATATCGAATTTCGTGTCAATCAGCCTAAGTCTTTGCTCCACCCTACCTAAGATTTTGGACGAGTATTTATTTACCCCTGAAGTGCTTTTATTTTACCTATGAGGAACATACGTATCATGTTTCATCAAATTGCCCGAGCCGTATCAAATTTCATGTCAGTCGTCCATTTGCCGAATTCACTTAAATGACTTTGTCCCACCCTAACTTTAGAGATTAGGTTGGCGTTTATTTACCCCTACAATATTCTTAGCATATGTACCAAAATTAATAAAAATCGCCCTGTCCATATCCAACAACATGTCAATCGGCTCAAAGGTTTACATGTATTTTCAAGATTGTGTTTCCCCCCCCCCCCATACTCTAAGGAATTGGACTAGCGTTTATTATCCATACATTACTTCTAGTCAGCCTGTGAAAAACATTTATACACTGTGTCATCAATTTTGCCCCGGCCGTATCAATTTTTATGCCAAGCGGCCCATTTGTTATATGTATTTAAAAGACTTAACCCCATTCCACCTTCACGGATTCGTTTAAAGTTTATTTACCCTTAGAGTATGTTTAATAAGCCACTGAGAAACATATGTACCGAATTTCATCAAAATCGCCCTAGCCATATCTAACAGCATGTCAATTGTCCCAAGAGTTTACATGTATTTTGAAGAATTTTTCCCACCCTTCTAAGAGGAATATTGGATTATCGTTTATTTACCCATACACTTCTTTCAGTCAACATATGGGGAATATATGTACCTCGTATCATCAAATTTGAGTCAGCAGTATCAAATTCATGCCAATTGGCGCATATTTATTAAATGTATTTTAAAGACTTTGCCCCACATTATCCTGACGGATTGGATTAACGTTTATTTACACCAATAGTATTTTTATCTGGCTAATTAGAAATGTGTGTACCAAATTTCATCAAAATCTCCCAAGCTGCCTAAATCGCCAAGCATGTCAATCGACCTTTTAGTAACATCTATTTTGGAGACTTTGCTCCACCCTACCCCGAGGGTTTGGGTTAGGGCTAAGATGAGCACGTCAAGTCATACAGTGAGGAACATGTGTACCAAGTTTCATCAAGCATGTCAATCGGCCTATTTGTTATATGTATTTTGGACACTTTGCCCCACCCTACCTTGAGGGTCCTGGGTTAGGGCTTATTAACCCCTTCAGTATTTCAAGCCGGCTAATGAGAAACCTGTGTACCAAGTTTAATCAAAATTGGATTAGCCATTCGAAAGTAATGCTGGAACGTTATGACACCAGCTAGCTCTTTCAAAATAAATAAATTTTTTACATTATCCCATTAATGCATAGCTTCTTGTTTTAGAGATTCTTCTAAAAGTGAATCATGAACTCACAGAAATTATTTTTTCAACATAATTTTTTCAAAAAAGTATTTTTAAGAATTCGTTTCTTTTATATTCAATCGCATGCTGCACACATTGAACGTTCGATTGATAATGTAATTTTTTATTTTCCAATCAGACTAGAAAGTAGATTTTTGGTATGCCAAAGAGGAAGGGATAAGAGTGCTCAATTATTCATCAGTTAATTTACTTGCGTTTAACAAATGCATCAGTAAATAGAATTGTAAGAATATGTTTTTTTTTAAAAAATTCGCATGCTTTTAGATTTTGATAGTTTTTTTGCATTTGGAATTACTTCCTGAATAGAGATGCTAAGCTTAAAAGGGTACTAAAAGAAATTTCTACGCAAGAGTTTTTTTAGTTATTTTATAGTTCATTTCACGACATGTAATATTAGTTTACAAAGTTTTTTTTAAAATGTGACTTGGACATAATGGATTAACTTAGTTATCGAAATGCAGACCCGGAAAGTAGTTTTTTACAATGTACAGAAGAAAGCAGCATATTTGTGCAATTATTTATCAAATAATTCACTTGCATTTTATTATATTGTTCACATATTTATTGAATTAAAATCTACTCGCAACAAGTTAAGAAACATTAACTCAGCAAATATACTTAAATAGGATTTATCGAATTTTCTTTTATTTTCTGACGAAATTTTTTTTATCTGTTTGATTTCTTGTATTACGTGCTGTTGTTTTTTAAATTCTTTTATTCGATTTCAAATGCAATCCTTCAATAAAACTTATGCAACTCTTTTTTGTGAATCACAATTCACATGTGTTTTATTAAAGAC
The DNA here is from genome assembly GCA_013235015.1 of Araneus ventricosus. Lineage (NCBI taxonomy): Eukaryota > Metazoa > Arthropoda > Arachnida > Araneae > Araneidae > Araneus > Araneus ventricosus. The sequence goes on from BGPR01016917.1 coordinate 10,234, forward strand.
ATCACGTATGGGGATGTAAACGAATTAAGGCTTAATGACAATGTTGACGAGCATTTGGTGACGATCTTGACAAAATTTGCAGATATCTTGTCAATTTTAGATGAAAAGGGTTACAAAATTTCATTATACTGGCGTTATCTTCTGCCATAACGCAGTTTCCTGAATTTTTTTATGAGTTTGTCAATCATTTCATGTAAATGCTGAACGCTTCATACGCCATGAAAATGCAGCTTGCGGAAAAACTTGACTTATTTCAGCTACGAATAAGTAATCTGGCAGTTATTAACCCTCAACTGGGGAAGTGCGGTCAGACAGGCCGCTAAGGATAATTTACCCATGGCCCCTACTCTATTTTTATTTCAATTAAATGGATTCGTCCTGTAGCTTTTCATTTTGTGATCTTGACTACACGCGTACATTTTCTCAAAGTTTCGACGCCTGCTTTTTTTTATATTTCAGTTATTTATTTCCGCGCGGTCTAAAAGACCGCATCTCCGTACTAGTGTTCCACTATTGTGAAAGCCCTGAAATTAGCACTGAAACTTAGTTCTCGTTATATCATCCAACCTTCTGATCCTCGTTATGACGCGGAACTTCAAAAACTTTTAAATGAAGTAGGAAGTGATTTCAGTGATGTACAGCGGAGTTTTTGATGACAGTTTCCATTCTACTAATTCTGATTTATCCGAATTTGAAGAAGGAGAAGAGCAACAAGAAACTCGACCTTTTTCACGTAAAAAAATCTTATTCCTGAAAATATCGTTTTAAATGGTCATTTGTGAAAACAAAATGAACTGTTAGATCTTGCTCATAATATCATCTGACTTCCAGAATTGGCCTATGGCTATTTTCTATAGACTATTGGATATGAGCAATGCAAATTCATACATTTTGAATGAAAGTTATTCTGCACGTCCTGTTATGAATATAATGCAACTTTTAAAAGCCCTCGAAAGAGAATTAGTTGTCACCAAAATAAGAAGAAGAATGGAAAATCTAAGAATAAATCAAAAATTGCGAATGACAGTGAAGCGAATTGTAGGAAAAGATACGGAGGTCAAATGGAGATTGATAATCCTAGAAGACCAAAAGGTTGGAGGTGAGGAAAATATGTAATTTATGTCTACGGAAGAAGAAATATAAAAATGCATAATCGTACATATACTGTGAAAAACCTGCGTGTTTAGAATGCAATAGGAAATTTTCTTATGGATGTGCGCAAGTATCTCAACTGAAATAATTCCGTGCGAAAACAAGTCAGTTTTAACCAATGTCAATTTTTTTTATATTTTATATAATAATTAATTTTTACATTATATTATTTTTGTCATACATTTTTTATTTAAAAAACTAAATATCATTTGAAAAATAAAAAAAAAGATATTTGTTTTTTTAAGATTCATATTAGTTAACTCTGTATTCCCCAAAAAATGGTGTAACAAAATAATTTATTTTTCTGATGATAATATATTTTATAAGATTGAGAGAAATATTTTTTTGTGTATTAAGAGAAATATCTACAGAATATATAGGCAGAATTTCATATGGTATTTTCATTAGAAAATTTTATTTGGATTTTTAAATAACGCGGTCTTGTAGACCGCACCTCCCCAGTTAAGTCCAAAATTTTCATCTCCTTAGTTAATGGCTAACTGTGATTCAGTGGGCTTAGTTGATTTATATTAAGGCCCCATTCTCAAAGATGCGAGGGTTATTTAGAGAAGGACCTCATCATTTTGAACTATGGCCAGAGAGCAAGAACGATGAGTCTGTAACCCATTCTCCAAACGTTGCATTAGCGAAAGGGCGTTCCACCAAAGACGAATTTAACGCACAGCATGTTTTTTGCTGGTTTCCAGTCTCGCACCAGTAACCCTCCTGTCCTGAAACTCTGCCTCCAAGTTATCCCACTTCTACGAGCTATGAGAAGAGCTTCCTACTGTTTCGGTCAATAGGTGGTTGTAACATCTTGGCTTTGAGATGGAAGGTGTTGGCCCCTTTGAACTGTAAATTGGTATTTTGGCGATAAATGGTTGCCAGAATATGTGAGCGCGTCAATGCGCACTTTACTATGCTCGACTCTTGTCTCTATTCTGTTAAAAAAACATGTATGTAGTTGTGAGTGTGTGATCGTAGATTAAATGTTGTGATCCAGAACAAGGGTTCTACTCGAACTTTCTGATTAAACGGACAACACAATGCGAATTCCAGTCTACTGCTCTCCGTGAGTTTGGACGCAAACAGAAGGGTTCTAGGTTCCAAACCAGATTTCACCACAGATCCGCTGCGTTTGTTGGCCTAGTGCAGGTCGGTGAGGACAAAGGTCCCTCTGATATGGTGCAAAAATTTGGAGAGATCTCAGTTGTCGTCGGCGTCATCTGACCAAAGACCAAAAGTTAAGTGGTCCGTCCAAAAAAGTAGTCTTCGTGTTGTTCCGAAAAGGGGTCCTTATTGTAACAAAACTAAGCAATTATTTATGCTTTTTTCATTGATATTGTGAGTGTGCCTTTAATAATTGACTGCTTAGTTTTATTGAATTTATTTGTGTATCGTTTCAGAAAATCTATGTTTTTATTCTGTAAATAAATTTGTGTTTATGTCTTTTTAAATCGGTTTTTCATCTGAACTCAGAACAGATTTATGAAAACAATATCCAAATTATTTTACAGAAACGAATAAAATCAAAATATTCCAATCTATGACAATAATTTTTCCATAAAAGGGCTCAGAATTGTTGCATTTTTGACAATATAAAACAAATACTTTGATACAACGTGTGTACCATGTGTCTTGAGTGGTTTGTAGTTAATTAATATTATTCCTTATCTATGCATATTCATGAGCAGAATCAAACTGAGATTCAAATTGCGAAATGACGAGTATAAGAATAACATCAGAAATCTTAAAATTAATTTGAAATTTAGGAAGCGGAAGAAGTCTGTATTTCTATGAATAAAATTAAAATTTTGGAGAGGAAGTAATTACGTTTCAAGTGTATCAAAACTCTTCCAAGTTATTTTGACTTTCCATGTGATTTGAGCTACCTAGACAAACAATACAGAATTGCAGACGTCTGCTGCTTCTTTTATCTCTGGTACTGACTACAAGAATATAAAATCTTTTCTCTTAAAAGATTGACTTATTGGCTAAAGCGAAAGAATAACACGAGGATCATTTGAAATTTTAAACGCAGTTAGCAGTATATACTTTTAAATAGCAATGTATTATGGAAATTAGCTGTTCAGCTATTTTTATAGGACTTTTCGATTGCTAAGACTAGGAAAAGAATTACATTTTACATTCGATGATCATTTGCAGGATATGTTCTTGATTAATGCTGAACTGTCTTACATTTCATCGCCGTGGTTAATGGCTGGGTTCACTTAGAAATAGGGCATTAAGTATTTAACCGGCATGGTAATTCAAATAATAGACAAATATTCTACAGAAAAGAGATACAATTGTAAAATTATTGTTCAACACTTTTTCTGTAAGGATACATTTTACCAGAATACACGAAAAGAAGTTTATTTATAGCATTAATGAAAAAGAAGTCTATTTATAGCAGAAACATTAAGTGTGCTTGTGTTCGTTTTCATCTGCCCTTTGGTGTCTAGAGCTACGAAATTTGATAGAATTTTAAATCGTCACTCAAAAGTCCGTGTATCAAAACTTCTATCTGCTTGAAAGCCACTAGTCGGCATCCATTCAGATCGCCAATGCAAATTAATTTATAGTTGTCACTGTAACTGAATGCCGTTTCATTGCTTTGTTTTCTTTAGCAGCCATCTTGTTATCTGGCATTGGCGACTTAGCATCTGCTGACGAAGGGTACCGACTAGTTAATGCAGGATTCACTTCAAAATTGACTTGTTAAATATTTAAAGGGCAGGGTAATTCAAATAATTGTCAAAATATTTTTATATTAAAATATATATATATTAAAATGATTATTCAAATCTTTTATTGTAGTGTCATATTTACCAAAATACACAAAAAGAATTTTATTTATGATAATAATCAGAGATTAAGTGTGTTTGTGTTCTCTTTTTTCTGCCTTTTGGTGTCTAAAGCGACATAATTTGGCATAAGTATACTTTTGCGATATCGTCGCTCAAAGTTTAAAAGGTCGTATATTAAAAATTCCACTTGGTTGAAATCCACTAGCCGTTACACAATCATATCGCCAAAGGATGCCAAATCTCTAATGCCAAAAAGCAGGATGGTTTCTAAAGTACACACAACGAAGCAGCATTGAATTGCAATGGCCACTTTAATAAATATGCATCGGCGATGTGGCATCCGTTGGCGATATGATGGGGTACCGACTTGTGGATTTCAACCAAGTGGCATTTTTAATATACGAACTTTATTTACAGTTCGTGCATTAAAAATACTAATAATAATCAGATTTTTATTAAATTTAAATTTATCCTAAATTTTCAAGAGCCTAAATTTTTCCGTAACTCCAGATGAAAAAAGCTAAGGCTATAAGCATACACACACACTTATTACTACGACTAAATAATTTGGTTGAGCTGTAGGTGCGCCAAGATTTCGACTTGAATAAGAGCCAGTTTTTTAAAGAAGCAGGCAGGCTTGGATAGTTGACATTTTTGATTTTGTTGAAATTTTCAAGATATGTTCTTCATGTAAAAATATTAGACACGTGTTTTTTTATTTTTTGAAAAAAAAAATCCTATAGCTTTGGGGAGCCAAAATTGAAGGTCGTCCATTATTTTAAGAAAAACATACCAATTTACATAAGGCAGTACTTTTTGTGCCAAGAGTGAACCATGGCATTGGCAATTATTTTGCGTTCTACTACTTCCACATTGACTGTTAGGACATAAAGACTTATGGTTGACTCTCGGCACAAAGGTCATTCAAAATTCTACGAAAAAAGGCTTTTTTCTGAAACTTTGACCGTCAAAATCTTCTTGTGCCAACAGTGAACCACAAAGGTATAGTGAACCACAAAGGTATATATTTCACAGAATACATACTGATATGTGTGGTTGACTTTTGGCCTCAGAAATATTTGACCTTGAAATTGCGGAAAACACAAAATTGCATGAATTTCAAGGTCACTCACTGCTTGCGCCAAGAGTGGCCAGGTATGAAATTAGCTGGAAAAGAAACCTTAAGTATAGCAGATACAAAATCAATTCACAGATCTATGGTAACTTATTCAAGTTTTATATAATGCGGCTCGAT
>BGPR01016918.1:0-27565 GCA_013235015.1 Araneus ventricosus
GCTACGTATTACAGTTATTCTTAAATTGTTACAACAACTCCAAACATGTTGTCACAATAACATACACCCGCAGAATTATTTTTTAATAAAGGGTTAACATTCCACTATTCATGATGATCCTAAATATGTTGAGGATTTTACATATTTATGTAAGGTTCAAAAAACAACTAAAGAATTAATGAGAATGTTAAAAGTAAAATGAAGAGAATTACTTTAAAACATGATAAATATTAAGGGTTGTAAGAGAGAAAACATGGGTTAGGGGATGGCTTCATGCAAGTATTTGTAGATCCTACGAACAAAAGCGTAATCCTAAGTACAAGGACCTAAGGAGATAAGTAAAATTTTTAGAAAATGAAAATTATTCAGTTAAAGTAACAGAAGGTGATGAAATAAAAATTTTAAAGTACATGGGCAAAATATTGTAAACAACCAGAACTCAGAGAAAATTGCAACCACAAATTTTGGAGAGTGTATACATATTTCTGTGTTTGATGGCAGACGGTTTCAGTAAATAGTAAAATTTTTAAATTTAATAAAGAAGATTAATCCTCATAAGATTTGTTTGATATGATATTATTTTGACTATTTTACAATTTTGAAGACGTTCAAATTTGGCTTGATTAGTGTAGGCTGGTCTTCCGCTTTTCTGGCGAATAGTTAATTCTGCGTTGTTTCTTCAAAAAAAAAAAAAAAAAAGGAAAAAAAACATAGAAGAGGTTTATTCATGCTTTTGTGGTTCTGTTACATTCGCAGTGGTTCTATTTACACACATGGTTGTTTTAAATGTGAATGATGAATATGAGATAAAAATGAATTAGATATGCCAATTTTTTTTTCTATTAATGATGAAATATTTTGATGTTGTTTAGTGTTATGAGTGGTTACTCATATATGAGTTTTAAAGGTGTATGATTATTTTATTGCCTGTCTACCTCAAAATTTTATTCTTAAAGTATTTATATACCAACACATGTAACTGTGGATTCAATGATAAACTAATAAGATGAATGGTAGATTCTGAAAAAACATGCTGATATAATGAATAAAAAATTGTAACAGTCAAAACTATGACATAAGAATCGTATATTGAAAGGTGAAATTGATGAATAAAGAAGCACAGAACATAAGTGGAATGTACATAACTGTGCAAAAACTAATTACTACTATTAGTTCCATATTTACTACTATTAACTCATTTACTACTACATTTAATTACTACTATTATTCAAGAATTTTAAGTGTTATTGTAATCATATATGATGCATATAGTCAAGTGAATGTTATTCAGTGTATTGATGAATTTTGAAAAATGACATATATATATATATAGTTTTATTTTTATTCTAATGTGTGTGTGTAATTTAATATTTGACTTCATGTATGTGGAAAAGGTTAATGTTTGCTTTTGCTGTCATTAAAGCAAATATTGTTATTCTTGGTAATCACTATTTTTTGAAAAGGCATCAAAGAGTATTGATGATAGTGTCATGTGTATCATATTGTTAAGATTTTGTAATATCCCATTGGTTTGAGAGAGAGTTATTATATATTATCTTTGATCGAATTAATGAAATTTTATAGTTTCTTAATATTAACATTTTCTTTCGGCAATCATTGATATGAAATTACTGAGTGCATACAGTGGGTGTCAACTGAAATTCATTTATAGTGATGTAATATGTTTTGTGTTATATTTGCAACTTTATTATTATTTTGGTTTTACTGAGCTCTGTTCTTCTTCGAGGGGAGGAATGAACAGGACAGTGTGTGTTATAGCTGGACCGACAGTTCACAGGACAGTGTTATAATTTGACCAACAGTGGAAAAGGGTTTTGTAAAGAAGAAAGTGAGTGGCACAGAGTTGATGGAACGTTTTTTTTTGTGAGGCATGTGTTAGAAAAAAGAATGAAAATGGATGATGTCGCCTTTTTTGATTCCTGTTTTCAGAAGTGAATTTTTCTACAATGTGTTTTGAAGACAACAGATTAGTGATTGACCTGTTCCATCACACGTTTCATCCTGTTAAGATGAAGAGATATGGAGAACTCATTTCGTGAATGGCTCATAGATGGACAAAAGTAAAATTTACATCCTGATCTTTCTGGTAAAGCATGCTCGGTAAGATTTCTTTTCGACTGCAGTCAAATTAATTGTTTATACAAGATGTAAAATTATGTTGGAACATATTGAATGGTACTATATATATACCTCATGTATGCAAACACGTCGCGTTTTTTTTGTTCAAAAGTTTGTATTGAATATGTGTTTCACAATACTGTCAATGAGGCGAAATGTTAATAAACAGTGTTGTTTTTTTCATTTGATCTTGTGTTCTTACCTTTGATGCTATCACTCAAAAGGATCACAGTGTCATTGATATGCTTTTTTGTATTACAGTGTTACTGCCACTATATAGATTACAGTGGCTATTTCATATGCATTTTTGTAACTACAGTGTTACTGCCACAATATAGATCATATGTCATTTGATATGCTTTTTTTTACAGCTATAGTGTTACTGCCGCACAATTGAAGAATGTTCAACGAATTAAAAAATCACTTGAATTTCCAGTTTTGTGATTACTACTGAAACAACATTTCCTTGAGTAAATATGAATTTTAGTTCAAACTGGAATATTGTGTCATCGAAATATTTACTTTGTCGATGTAAATAAAACTAACTATATAAGCTGCGAGAAGAAAAATATCATAAGTTTTTTCATTTACGTAACGCGTGAAAACTTTCGCATTACTCAATTTTACCGTACATCCCGTCATTATCTATAAATCCTTCGCAAATGCATTTTATTAGACCATTATTTTCTAAAACTGCATTTTCCTTAGAATACAATCGCACTTACAGTGAAAATAAGAGAGTGGTGAATTACAAATATTAAATCTGTAAAGCTATAATTTCATAATAAAGCAGTATAAATATAGGTATTTTTTTTGCTGCTAACTTGAGGATTCTCCAAATTTGGTAATTTCATTGTCATCAATAATTTTTTCAATTAAATACGAATTACTAAAATTCCATGAATAAATATTATTTCAGATAATTTATCTCTTGTCGATGTAAGGAAAATTAAACAACGCTGAAAATGGAGAATTGAGAAACTTACTTAAAATACGAAAACATGGTTTTAAAATTATTTTTTAATGGAACATTTCCATCTTCAATACTTGAAAACTTGTTCGTATTTGCATCTTCCATAAAGCAACTCATCTGCTTTTGGTATTTAATTAAAATGTATGATACTCCATTTATTTCAATTCTACTGCAATGAACCATAATTTTTCAGAATAATATTGTTTATTTTGTGACTAATATTTATATAACCTGAAGAAGATTTATTTCATGTAAAATTAAGAATATGCTATTTAAATGTCGTCAGAAAAGAGAAAATTTAGGTTTTTTCCGGAGATTCTCGGAATCACGTGTATAAACTTTACTTCATTTTCACCTGTACATTTTGCCTTTAACAAGAAAACCCGGTTCGCAGTTGCACATCTTCAGATCATTTTCAAAAATTGCACATTCCATTAGGACCGCAATCGCATTCTACAGGAGATAAAAACATATTAGTAAATTTATTATCTGGGTTATATCAGTAATACTAAAAATCAATACATAAAGCAGTAGTAGTATGTCTTTCCCATTTTTTTTAAATGTTTCAGTTTTTTCAGACGATTTTTTTTAACTATTTCAATAAATACATTTCGTTGACTAAATACCTTTATTATATGTCTGGAAATGAACATTAAAACACATTTCTTATTTCATATCGATAAGGAATCTTAAAACTGAGACTAAGAGGTATGAAGTTCATTTTGAATTCGAAATGTGGTGTGTTACATAAATCTTATGCATACATTTCCACCTTATATTCTCAAAACATTTTTCTGAATTTGCATTTTTAGACCATTTTCAAAACATTGGCTTCGTTCAGAACTACACCTCGGCCTTCAGGGAATATGGTGAATGCTGAACTTATATAATAATTTTAACGTTTTGGTGTTTTTATATAGAAGTATTATCTGTCCTTGCATTTTCTAATATATTTTAATTACAAACTCAGGACATTATTATTCGAAACAATAATTTCTTGAATAACATAATTTTCTTTCTTTTCTGAGAGATATATATTAAAAAAAAATATTTTTCATGCCGTTGTTGTAACGAAAGCAGTTCGAAAGTTTTCCGGAAGAGAAAAAATCGTAAAAACCTTTCTTTCTTTCAATATACAGTTCTTGCCTATTAACTCCTAATTCTTTCCTGCCTCTACATATACCATCTTTGACGTCAAAACCATTTTTTGCAGGTACACTTTTAGACCTTCCTCAAACCTGCACTTCCCTTGAGGACCACAATCGCACTCTTACAGAGAATATAAGAGAGAAGTGAATTCTTATAAATATTAAAACTAAAGAGAATAAATATTTCGTTACATATTAAAACTTAAAGTAATAGTTTTCACTACAAAATGACAAATCAGACATCGTTCAAATTTAATTAAAAAAATCATCAGAATTTCCAAATTTTGTGATTACTACTATGAAACAAATATTTCTTTTGAGTAAATATGAATTATAGTTCACTTCTGGAATATTGTGTCAACGAAATATTTACTTTGTCGATGTATATGTAAACTAAACTTATATAAGCTGTGAGAAGAAAAAAATATCAGGAAGCTTTTCATTTACATAATCGCGAAAACTGCATTACCAATTCTTTTACCTGTGTATCTCGTCATTATCTATAAACCTTCTTCGCAAATGCATTTTATTAGACTGTTTTCAAAACAGCATTTTCCCTAGGACCACAACTCCATTCTACAGTAAAATAAGAGAGTGGTGAATACCATAAATATTAAATCTGTAAAGCCAGTAATTTTCACACAGCAGTATAAATATATATATTTTTTTAGTTATATAATCCTGAGATTCAAATTTCCAATTTCATTGCCATCAATAATTTTTTTCTAATTTACATTTTTTAAATTTACTGTAATTCATTAGAATAAAATATTATTTCAGATAATTTATCTCTTGTCGATGTAAGGAAAAATTTAAACAATCTGTTGAAAATGGAGAATTGAGAAATCCTTACTTTTAAAAAAAATACGAAAACATGGTTTTAAAATTATTTTTTTAATTGAACATTTCCATCTTCGTACTTGAAAACCTTGTTCTGGCTTGCATCTTCCATATAAAAGCAGAACTCATCTGCTTTTTGGTATTTAATTAAAAATGTATGCGATACCCATTTATTTCAATTCCTAATGTAATGGAACCACAATTTTCTTTCAGAATAATATTGTTATTTTTTTAGACTAATATTTATATAACTGAAGAAGATTTATTTCATAAAATTAAGAATATGCTATTTAAATGTATGTCGTCAGAAAAGAGAAAATTTAGAAGTTTTTTTCCGAGATTCCGGAATCACGTATAAACTTATCATTTTACCTGTACATTTCCGGTCTTTAACAAGTGAAAACCCGGTTGCAAGTTGCATTTATCTTCAGATCATTTTCAAAATTGTACATTCCATTAGGGACCGCAATCGCATTCTACAGGAGATAAAAAACATATTAGTAAATCACATCTGTTATATCAGGCATTAAAATCAATACATAGCAGTAGTAGTATGTTCTTCTCCCCATTTTTACCAGCTTTTTCAGATTTATTTTTTTTAACTATTTCAATAAATACATTTCGTTGACTAAATAATTTTATTATATGTCTGGAATGAACTGACATTAAAACACATTTATTTCATATCGATGTAAGGAATCTTTAAACTGAGGACTAAGAGGTATGAAGTTCATTTTAATTCCGAAATGTGGTGTGTTATTACATAAATCTACGTATACATTTCCAATTCATATATCTTTTAAAACATTTTCGAATTTGCATTTTTAGACCATTTTCAAAACATTGGCTTTGTTCAGAACTACAATCGCATTCTTTCAGGGAATAGCGCAGAATGCTGAACTTATATAATAATTCTTTAACGTTTTGCTTATATATAGAAGATGATCTGTCCTTGGTATTTTCTTAATATATTTTTAATTTACAAACCTCAGGACATTATTAATTGAAACAATAATTTCTCGGAATAACATATTAATTTTTCTTCTTTTCTGGAGAGATATATATTAAAAAAATATTTTTTCATGCCGTTGTAACGAAAGCAGTTCTGAAAGTTTTCCGAAGAGAAAAAAAAATCGTAAAAAACTTTCTTTTTTCAATATAAGAAATTTTGCCTTATTAACTAATTCTTCCTTACCCTTACATATACCATCTTTGACGTCAAAACCATTTTTGCAGGCAATAATTTTTTAGACCTTCCCTCAACCTGCAATTCCCCTCGAAGGACCACAATCGCACTCTACAGAGTAGTTGTATGAGAGAAGGAATTCTTATAAATATTAAAACCTAGAAGAGAATAAATATTTCTGTTACATATTAAAAACTTTAAAGTAATAGTTTTCAACAAGCATAAACGTGACATCGTTCAAATTTAATTAAAAATCATCAGAATTTCCAAATTTAGATTACTACTAGAAATTGTATTTCTTTTGAGTAAATATGAATTATAGTTCATTTTCTGGAATATTAAAGTCAACGAAATATTTACTCTTTGTCGATGTATATAAAACTAACGTATATGTTGTGGAGAAGAAAAAATATCAGGAAGCTTTTCATTTACATAATCGCGTGAAAACTTTCGCATTAATTAATTCTTTTTTACCGTACATATCTCGTCATTATCTATAAATCCTTCTTCGCAAATGCATTTTATTAGACCATTAAAACAGTATTTTTTTCCTTTAGGACCACACAATCGCATTCTCTACAGTGAAATAATAGAGTATGGTGAATACTACAAATATTAACCCTGTAAAGCTATAATTTTCATAATAAAGCAGTATAAATATATATATTATTTTTTAGTTATATAACTTGAGATTCTCCAAATTTTGGTGTAATTTCTATTGCCATCAATAATTTTTTTTCAATTAAATACGAATTTACTGTAATCCATGAATAAAATATTATTTCAGATAATTTTATTCCGTCGATGTAAGGGAAGGATGTTCAATCTGCTGAAATGGAGAATTGAGAAATCTCTTTCTTTTAAAAAATACGAAAACATGGTTTTAAAATTATTTTTTTAATTGAACATTTCCCATCTTCACTTGAAAACTTGTTCGTATTTTACACTCTCCATATGCTAAGAATTCATCTGGTTTTGGTAATAATTAAAATGTAATATATTCATTTATTTCACTTCTACTGCAATGAACCATAATTTCAGAGTAATATTGTTTATTTTTGTGACTAATTATTTATATAATTGAAGAAGATTTATTTTACAAAAAATTAAGAATATGCTATTTAAAGTCGTCAAGCCGAAAAAGAGAAATTTTAGAAGTTTTTTTTTCGAGTTCTCGAATCACGTGGCAACTTATCATTTTCACCTTGTACATTTCCCGTCTTTAACAAGAAAAAAACCCCGGTTCGCAGTTGCACATCTTCTCAGATTCCTATTTTCAAAATTGCACATTCCATTAGACCGCAATCGTATTCTACAGGACATATAAAACATATTAGTAAATTGATTATCTTGTTATATATAATATTAAAAATCACTACATAGCAGTAGTAGTATGTCTTTCCCATTTTTTTTAAATGCTTCAGTTTTTTCAGATTTATTTTTTTACTATTTCACAACATTTCGTTGAGTAAATACTCTATTATATGTCTAAGAACTGGACATTAAAACATGATTATTTCATACGATAAGTGAATCTTTACTTAAACAGAGGACTAAGAGGTATGAAGTTCATTTTGAATTCCGAAATGTGTTACATGAAACTTTCACATACATTTCAGTTCATATTCCTAAAAAAAATTTTTCGAATTTGCATTTTTTTAGACCATTTTCAAAACATTGGCTTCGTTCAGAACTACACCCATTCTCTTCAGGGACCATGCAGAATGCTGAACTTATATATGAATTTCTTTTAACGTTTTCGTTTTTATATATAGCAGCATTATCTGTCCTTAGCATTTTCTTAATATATTTTTTAATTTACAAACTCAGACATGGTTATTCGAAACAATAATTTCCTTTGAATAAATATTAATTTTCTTTTCTTTTCTGAGAGATATATATTAAAAAAATATTTTTTCATGCCGTTGTAACGAAAGCAGTTCGAAAGTTTTCCGGAAAAGAGAAAAAAAAAATCGTAAAACCTTTCTTTTCTCAATATAAGAAATTTTGCCTATTAACTAATTCTTCCTACCTCTACATACATATATACCATCTTGACGTCAAAACCATTTTCGCAGGCGAATTTCTTTTTAGACCTTCCTCAAACTGCACTTCTTTGAGGACCCCACAATCGCACCCTCACAGAGAATATAAGAGAGAAGTGAATTTTGCAAATATAAACTTAGAAGAGAATAAATATCGTTACATAGTTAAAAAACTTTCAAGTATAGGTTTTCAATACAAACATTAAATCAGACATCGTTCAAATTTAATGAAAATCATCAGAATTTCCAAATTTTGTGATTACTACTAGAAACAAATATGTCTTTGAGTAAATATGAATTATAACTATTTCTGAATATTAGGTCAATGAAATATTTACTTTACGATGTAAATAAACTAACTATATAAGCTGCGAGAGAAAAAATATTGTGCAGCTTTCACGACATAATCGCGCAGAAAACTTTCGCATTACTAATTTTTTTTACCTGTACATATCCCGTCATTATCTATAAACTCTTTCTTCAAAAAATGCATTTTATAGAATTATTTTCAAAACTACGTATTTCCTTTAGAATCAATAACGTATTCTACAGTGAAAAATAAGAGAGTGGTGAATACTCATAAATATTAAATATGTAAAGCTATACTTTTCTATAATAAAGCAGTATAAATATATATATTTTTTTAGTTATATAACTAGAGATTCTCCAAATTTGGTACTTCTAGTCATCAATAATTTTTTCTTTAGTCTTAAATAACAGAATTTACCTGTAATTCCGTTAATGCATATTGTGATAATTTATCTCATGTCGATTTAAGGAAAACATTAAAACACCCACGAAAAATGGAGAATTTGAGAAATCCTTTCTTTTAAAATAATGAAAACATGGTTTTAAAATTATTTTTTTAATTGAACATTTCCATCTTCACTTGAAACCCTTGTTCGTATTTTTTTGCACTCCATATAAAAGCAGAATTATCTGTTTTGGTATTTAATTACAAAATGTATGCTATACTCCATTTATTTCAATTTCTACCGCAATGAACCATAATTTTTCTAGAGTAATATTGTTTATATTTTTGGTGACTAATATTTATATAACTGAAGAAGATTTATTTCTATGTAAAATTAAGAATATGCTATTAATGTCGTCAGAAAAGAGAAAATTTGTAGTTTTTTCGAGTTCTCGGAATCACGTGTATAAACTTATCATTTTCACTGGGTACATTTCCCTGCTCCTAAATAAGAAAAACCGGTTCAAAGTTACACATCTTCAGATCATTTCAAAATTGGGTATCATTCATTGTGACCGCAATCGCACTTACAGGAGATAAAACATATTAGTAAATTCTGATTATTCGTTATATAAGTAATATTAAAAATCACATACAGTAGTATGTCTTTCTCCCATTTTTTTAAATGCTTCAGTTTTTTCAGGATTTATTTTTTTTACTTATTTCAATAAATACATTTCTGCTGGAGTAAATAATAATTTCATTATATCTGGAAAGAACTGACATTAAAAAAATCACTATTTATTTCATATCGATGTAAGGAATCTTAAACAGAGTGACCAAGAGGTATGAAGTCTCTCATTTTGAATTCCGAAATGTGGTGTGTGTTACATGAAACCTTTACGCATACATTTCCAGTTCATACTCCTTTTAAAAAAATTTCTTTCGAATTTGCATTTTGCATCCATTTTCAAACATTGGCTTCGTTCAGAACTACAACGCATTCTTCAGGACCAGCGAGACGCTGAACTTTATATATTAATTCTTTAACGTTTCTTGCTTTATATAGTAGTATTTTATCTGTCCGGCATTTTTAATATATTTTAATTTACAACCTTGTGGACATATTATTCGAAACAATAATTTCCTTTGAATAAATATTAATTCTTTCTTTTTTTCTGGAGAGATATATTAAAAAATATTTTCATGCCGTTGTAACGAAAGAAGTTCGAAAGTTTTCCGAAAGAGAAAAATCGTAAACCTTTCACTATAAGAAATGGCCTATTAACTAATTCCTTCCTACCTCTACATATATACCATCTTTGACGTGTCAAACCATTTTCGCAGGTACACTTTAGACCTTCCTCAAAACCGCACTTTCCTTGAGGACCACAATCGCACTCTCTACAGAGAATATAAGAGAGAAGTGAATTCTTATAAATATTAAAACTTAGAAGAGAATAAATATTTCGTTACATATTAAAACTTTAAAGTAATAGTTTTCAATACAAACATTAAATCAGACATCGTTCAAATTTAATGAAAAAATCATCAGAATTTCCAAATTTTGTGATTACTACTAGAAACAAATATTTCTTTTGAGTAAATATGAATTATGTTCATTTCTGGAATATTGTGTCAACGAAATATTTACTTTGTCGATAAATAAAACTAACTATATAAGCTATGAGAAGAAAATATCAGGAAGCTTTTCATTTACATAATCGCGGAAAACTTTCGCATTAATTAATCTTTTTACCTGTACATATCCCGTCATTATCTAGTAAATCCTTCGCAAATGCATTTTATTAGACCATTTTCAAAACTGCATTTCTTCCTTTAGGACCACAATCGTATTCTACAGTAAAAATAAGAGAGTGGTGAATACTCATAAATATTAAATATGTAAAGCTATAATTTTCATAATAAAGCAGTATAAATATATATATTTTAGTTATATAACTAGAGATTCAAATTTGGTAATTTCTATTGCCATCAATAATTTTTTTTTCTTAATTAAATACGAATTCTACTGTAATTCCATGAATAAAATGCTTATTTCAGATAATTCTATCTCCCATGTCGATTAAGGGAAAACATTTAAACAATCTACTTACTGAAAATGGAGAATTGAGAAATCCTTTCTTTAAAATACGAAAACATGGTTTTAAAATTATTTTTTTTAATTGAACATTTCCATCTTCACTTGAAAACCCTTTGTTCGTATTTGCACTTCCATTATTATAAAGCAGAATTCATCTGTTTGGTATTAATAAAATGTATGCTATACTCCATTTATTTCAATTTCTAATGCAATGAACCATAATTTTTCAGAGTACACAGTTTATTTTTGTGACTAATATTTATATAACTGAAGAAGATTTATTTCTGATGTAAAAATTAAGAATATATATTTAAATGTCGTCAGAAAGAGAAAATTAGAAGTTTTTTCGAGTTCTCGAATCAATGTATAAACTTATCATTTCACCTGTACATTTCCTGTCTTTAACAAGAAAAACCCGGTCTGCAGTTGCAACATCTTCAGATCATTTTCAAAATTGCACACCTTATTAGGACCGCAATCGCACATCTCTACAGGTGAGATAAAACATATTAGTAAATTCATTATCTGTTATATAAGTAATATTAAAAAATCAATACATAGTAGTAGTATGTCTTTCCCATTTTTTTAAATGCTTCAGTTTTTTCAGATTTATTTTTTTACTATTTCAATAAATATATTAAGTTGAGTAACAATTTTATTATATTGTCTGGAAAGAACTGACATTAAAACACATTTATTTTCATAATGATGTAAGGAACCTTAAACAGAGGACTAAGAGGTATGAAGTTCATTTTGAATTCGAAATGTGGTGTGTTACATGAAACTTTACGTATACATTTCCATTTCATATCTTTTAAAAAATTTTTCGAATTTGTATTTTTGTGACCATTTTCTAAAACATTGCCTCAAGTTCAGAACTAACGTATCTCCTTTTCTCAGGGAATAGCGCAGAATTTCTAGTCTCATATATTGTCTCTTTAACGTTTTCGTTTTATATATATAGCAGTATTTATCTGTCCTTACATTTTCTTAATATATTTTAATTTTACAAACTCAGGACATTATTATTCGAAACAATACTTCCTTTTGAAAAATATTAATTTTTTTCTTTCTTTTCTGAGAGATATATATTAAAAAAATATTTTCATGCCGTTGTGTCTTTTAGCAGTTCAAAGTTTCGAAAGAGAAAAAAAATCAAAACCTTTTCTTTTTCAATATAAGAAATTTTGCCTATTAACTAATTCCTACCTCAAGATATACCATCTTTGATCGTCAAACCATTTTCGCAGGTACATCTCTTTAGACCTTCCCTCAAAACCGCACTTTCCTTGAGGACCACAATTGCACTCTCTACAAGAGAATATAAGAGAGAAGTGAATTTTATAAATATTAAAACTTAGAAGAGAATAAATATTTTCGATACATAATAAAACTTCTTTAAAAGTAATAGTTTTCAATACAAACGTTAAATCAGACATCGTTCAACTTAATTAAAAATCATCAGAATTTCCAAATTTTGTGACAATAATAGAAACAAATATTTCTTTGAAATGGTGAATTATAAAGCCATTTCTGGAATATTGTGTCAACGAAATATTTTTACTTTTGTCGATAAATAAAACTAACTATATAAGCTGCGAGAAGAAAAATATCAGGAATCTTTTCATTTACATAATCGCTGTGAAAACTTCTGCATTAATTAATTCCTTTTTACCTGTACATATCCTCGTCATTATTATAATCCTTCTTCGCAAATGCATTTTAATTAACCATTTCTCAAACTGCATCTTCCCTTTTAGGACCAACAATGCATTCTCCTGAAGTGAAAATAGAGAGTGGTAGAATTCTCATAAATACAAATCTGTAAAGCTATATTTTCACAATAAAGCAGTATAAATATATATATTTTTAGTTATAATAACTAGAGATTCTCCAAATCTTAGTAATTTCTTATTGCCATAAATAATTTTTTCTTAATTAAATCGAATTTACTGTCATTCCATGAATAAAATATTATTTCAGATAATTTATCTCATGTCGACTAAGAGAAAACATTTAAACAATCTCTGAAAGTGAGAATTGAGAAATCCTTTCTTTAAAAAATACGAAAACATGCTTTAAAATTATGTTTTTAATTGAACATTTCCATCTTCACTCTGAAAACCTTGTTCGTATTTGCACTTCCATATAAAGCAGAATTCATCTTTGGTATTTAATTAAATGTCTGCGATACTCCATTATTTTAATTCTACCTAAATGAACCATAATTTTTCAGGTAATATTGTTTATTTTGTGACTAATATTTATATAACTGCAGAAGATTTATTTCATGTAAAATTAAGAATATACTATTAAATGTCGCTCAGAAAAGAGAAAATTTAGATTTTTTTTTTTTCGAGATTCTCGGAACGTCGTGTATAAACTTATCATTTTCACCTGTACATTTCGTCTTTAACAGAAACCTGTCTGCAGTTGCACATCTTCAGATCATTTTGACCGTATTCCATTAGGACCGCAATCGATATTCTCAGAGATAAAACATATTATGTAAATTGATTATCTATTATATCAAGTAATACTAAAAAAATCAATAATAGCAGTAGTAGTATGTCTTTCCCATTTTTTTTAAATGTTCAGTTTTTTTTCAGATTTATTTTTTTAATATTTAATAAATACATTTCGTGAGTAAATATGAATTTTATTATGTCTGGAAATGAACTGACATTAAAAAACACATTTATTTCTTACATCGATATAAGGAATCTTTAAAATTAGACTATAGAGTATGAAGTTCATTTTAATTCCAAATGTGGGTGTGTTACATAAATCTTTACGATATCAGTTCATATCTTTAAAAGATTTTCGCATTTGTACTTTAGACCATTTTCAAAACATTGGCTTTGTCTCAGAACTACAATCGCATTCTTCATGGAATAGCAGAATGCTGAAATTTATATATTAATTTTAACGTTTTCGTTTTATAATATAGCATTTATCTGTCCTTTGCATTTTCTTAATATATTTTCAATTTTACAAACTGGGACATTATTATTCGAAACAATACTCTTTGAATAAATATTAATTTTCTTCTTTTCTGAGAGATATATTAAAAAAATATTTTTCATGCCGTGTAACGAAAGCTAATTCGAAGATTTCGAAGAGAAAAAAAATCTGTAAACCTTCTTTTCAGTATAAGAAATTTGCCTATGAACTAATTCTTCCTACCATATACATATACCATTCTTTGATCGTCAAACCATTTTCGCAGGTACACTTTTAGACCTTCCCTCAAACTGCACTTCCTTTGAGGACCACAATCGCACTCTACAGAAGAGAATATAAGAGAGAAGTGAATTTTATAAATATTAAAATTTAGAAGAGAATAAATATTTCGTTACATATTAAAACTTTAAAGTAATATTTTCATCACAAACATTAAATCATATATCGTTCAAATTTAATAAAAATCATCAGAATTTCCAAATTTGTGGATTACTACTAGAAACAAAGTATTTTGAGTAAATATGAATTAGTTCATTTCTTGGAATATTGTCAAATGAAATATTTCTTCTTGTTGATGTAAATAAAACTATATAAGCTGCGGGAAGAAAAAATACTAGGAAACTTTTCATTTACATAATCGCTGAAAACTTCGTAGCATTAATTAATTCTTTTTTACCTGTACATATCCTGTCATTATCTATAAATCCTTCTGCAAATGCATTTTATTGTGCATTTTCAAAACTGTCATTTTCCTTTTAGGAATCTGGCACCATTCTACAGTGAAAATAAGAGAGTGGTGAATACCATAAATATTAAACTGTAAAGCATAATTTTCATAATAGCAGTTAAATATATATATTTTTATTATAAAACTGAGATTCTCCAAATTTGGTAATTTCTATTGCCATCAATAATTTTTTTCTTAATTAAATACGATTCTGTAATATGATAAAAGATAGTTTCAGATAATTTATCTCACGATAAGGAAAAAACATTTAAAAATTATGAAAATGAGAATTAAGAATCTTTA
The DNA here is from genome assembly GCA_013235015.1 of Araneus ventricosus. NCBI lineage: Eukaryota > Metazoa > Arthropoda > Arachnida > Araneae > Araneidae > Araneus > Araneus ventricosus. Next base: position 15,124 of record BGPR01016918.1, read on the forward strand.
AAATACAAAAACATGTTTTAAAATTATTTTTTTAATTGATATTTCCATCTTCACTTGAAACCTTGTCTTTATTTGACTCTCCTATATAAAGCAAATTCATCTGTTTTGGTATTTAATATAAAATGTCATGGCTATACTCTTTTATTTCACTTTCTATGCAATGCACCATAATTTCTTTTCTAGAGTAATTTGTTTATTTTTGTGACTAATATTTATATAATGCAAGAAGATTTATCATGTAAAATTAAGAATATCTATTTAAATGTCGTCAGAAAAGAGAAAATTTCAGAAGTTTTTTTCGAGATTCTCGGAATCACGTGGTATAAACTTAATCATTCACCTGTACATTTCTGTCTTAACAAGAAATCCCGGTTCCAGTTGCACATCTTCAGATCATTTTCAAAATTGTACATTCCATTAGGATTCCAACGCATTCTACAGGAGATAAAACATATTATGTAATCTGATTATCTAGTTATATAGTAATATAAAACATCAATATATAGCAGTAAGTAGTATGTCTTTCCATTTTTTTTTAAATGTTCAGTTTTTCAGATTTATTTTTTTTACTATTTCAATAAATACATTTCGTTGAGTAAATAATTTTATTATATCTGGAAATGAACTGACATTAAAAACACATTTATTTCAAATCGATTAAGGAATCTTAAACAAGGACTAGAGGTATGAAGTCTGTTTTGAATTCCGAAATGTGGTGTTACATGAAACTTTTACGTATACATTTCCATTTCATATCTTTAAAAATTTTTTCGATTTGCATTTCTTAGACCATTTTCAAAACATTGGCTTCTGTTCAGAACTACAATCGCATTCTTAGGGAATAGCAGAATGCTGAATATATATTAATTCTTAACGTTTTCGTTTTTATATATAAAGTTTCTATCTGTCCTTGGTTTTTCTTAATATATTTTCAATTTACAAACTGGACATTATTATTCGAAACATAATAATTCTTGAATAAATATTAATTTTCTTTCTTTGATCTGGAGAAATATATTAAAAAAAATATTTTCATGCCGTTGTAAAAAGCAGTTCCAAGTTTTCGAAAGAGAAAAATCGTAAAACCTTCTTTTTCAATATAAGAAATTTTGCCTATTAACTAATTCTTCCTACCCTACATATACACTTTTGACGTCAAAACCATTTTCGCAGGTACACTTTAGACCTTCCTCAAAACTGCACCTTCCTTGAGGACCACAATGCACTCTACAGAGAATATAAGAGAGAAGGAATCTTATAAATATTAAAATAGAAGAGAATAAATATTTGTACATATTAAAACTTTAAAGTAATATTTTCAATACAAACATTAAATCAGACATCGTTCAAATTTAATTAAAAATCATCAGAATTTCCAAATTTCTTCAGAATACTAGAAACAAAATTTTTTTGAGTAAATATGAATTAGTTCATTTCTGGAATATTGTCAACGAAATATTTTCTTTGTGATGTAATAATAACTATATAAGCGAGGAAGAAAAAATATCAGGAAGCTTTTCATTTACATAATCGTGAAAATCTTCGCATTAATTAATTCTTTTACCTGTACATATCCCGTCATTATCTATAAATCCTTCTTCGCAAATGATGATTTTATTTGACCATTTTCAAAACCATTTTCCTTTAGGACCACAATCGCATTCTACAGTGAAAATAAGAGAGTGGTGAATACCATAAATATTAAATAAAGCTCATAATTTTCATAATAAAGCAGTTAAATATATATATATTTTTAGTTATAAACTGAGATTCTCCAAATTTGTAATTTCTATTGCTCAATAATTTTTTTCTTAATTAAATACGAATTTACTGTAATTCCATGAATAAAAAATATTATTTCAGATAATTTATCTCATGTCGATTAAGGGAAAACATTTAAACAATCTGCTGAAAAATGGAGAATTGAGAAATCCTTTTTCTTTTAAAAATACGTGCATGGTTTAAAATTATTTTTTTTTAATTGAACTTCCATCTTCACTTGAAAACCTTGTTCGTATTCTTGCACTTCCATATAAAGCAGAATTCATCTGTTTTGGTATTTAATTAAAATGTTATGCTATCATTTATTTCACTTACCGCAATGAACCATAATTTTTTTCAGAGTAATATTGTTTATTTTGTGACTAATATTTATATAACTGCAAGAAGATTTATTTCATGTAAAATTAAGAATATGCTATTTAAATGTCGTCAGAAAAGAGAAAATTTAGAATTTTTTTTTTCGAGATTCTCGAATCCGTGTATAAACTTATCATTTTCACCTGTACATTTCCCGTCTTAACAAGAAAACCGTCTGCAGTTGCACATCTTCAGATCATTTTCAAAATTGCATTCCATTAGACGCAATCGCATTCTAACAGAGATAAAACATATTAGAATTGATTATCTTGTTATATAGTAATATTAAAAAATCAATACATAGCAGTAGTAGTATGTCTTTCCCATTTTAAATGCCTTCAGTTTTTTCAGATTTATTTTTTTACTATTTCAATAAATACATTTCTGTTGAGTAAATAATTTTATTATATGTCTGGAATGAACCGACATTAAAACATATTTATTTCATATCGATTAAGGAATCTTTAAACAGAGTGACTAAGAGTTATGAAGTTCATTTTGAATTCCTGAAATGTGTGGTGTGTTACTAAATCTTACGTATACATTTCCAGTTCATATCTTTAAAAATTTTTTTCGCATTTGCATTTTTTAGACCATTCTTTTCAAAACATTGGCTTATGTTAGAACTACAACGCATTCTTCAGGGAATAGCGCAGAATGCTGAACTTATATTAATTCTTTAACGTTTTGCTTTATATATAGCAGTATTTATCTGTCCTTTGCATTTTCTTAATATATTTTAATTTACAAACTCAGACATTATTATTCGAAACAATAATTCTTTTGAATAAATATTAATTTCTTCTTGTCTGGAGAGAATATATTAAAAAAAAATATTTTTTTCATGCCGTTGTAACGAAAGCAGTTTGAAAGTTTTCCGAAGAGAAAAAAATCGTAAAACCATTTTCTTTTTTCAATATAAGAAATTTTGCCTATTAACTAATTCTTCCTACCTATACATATACCATCTTTGAGTCGTCAAAACCATTTTCGCAGGTACACTTCTTTAGACCTTCCCTCAAAACTGCACTTTCCTTGAGGACCACAATCGCACTCTACAGAGAGAATATAAAGAGAAGTGAATTCTTATAAATATTAAAAAATTAGAAGAGAATAAATATTTCGGTACATATTAAAACTTTAAAGTAATAAGTTCAATACAAACATTAAATTAGACATCGTTCAAATTTAATTAAAAATCATCAGAATTTCCAAATTTTGTGATTACTACTAGAAACAAATATTTCTTTGAGTAAATATGAATTTTAGTTCATTTCTGGAATATTGTGTCATCGAAATATTTACTTTTGTCGATGTAAATAAAACCACTATATAAGCTGAGAAGAAAAAAATACAGGAAGCTTTTCATTTTACATAATCGTGAAAAACTTTCGCATTAATTAATTCTTTTACCTGTAATATCCCGTCATTATCTATAAATCCATCTTCGCAAATGCATTTTATTAGACCATTTTCAAAACTGCATTTTCCTTTAGGACCACAATCGCATTCACACAGTGAAAATAAGAGAGTGGTGAATAATATAAATATTAAATCTGTAAAAGCATAATTTTCATATTAAAGCAGTTTAAAATATATATATATATTTTTAGTTATAAACTTGGGATTCTAAATTTGGTAATTTCTATTGCCGTCAATAATTTTTCTTAATTAAATACGAATTTCTGTAATATGAATAAATATTATTTCAAATAATTTATCTCACATGTCGATGTAATGGGAAAACATTTAAACAATCTGCTGAAATGGATTATTGAGAACTTTCTTTAAAATACGAAACATGGTTTTTTAAAATTATTTTTTAATTGAACATTTCCACCTTTCACTTGAAACCCTGTTCGTATTTGCACTTCCATTATAAAGCAGAATTCATCTGTTTTTTGGTATTTAATTAAAATGTATGCTATACTCCATTTATTTCACTTTCTAATAAATGAACCATAATTTTTTCAGAGTAATATTGTTTATTTTGTGACTATTTATATAACTGAAGAAGATTTATTTCATGTGTAAATTAAGAATATGCTATTTAAATGTCGTCAGAAAAAAAAGAGAAAATTTAGAAGTTTTTTCGAGTTCCGGAATCACGTGTATAAACTTATTTATTACCTGTACATTTCCGTCTTTAACAAGAAAACCCGTTCGTAGTTGCACATCTTCAGATCATTTTCAAAATTGCACATTCCATTAGACTGCAATCGATTCTACAGGAGATAAAACATATTAGTAAATCTTCGATTATCTGTTATATCAGTAATACTAAAAATCAATACATAGCAGTAGTAGTATGTCTTTCCCATTTTTTTAAATGTTTCAGTTTTTTTCAGATTTTTTTTTTTAACTATTTCAATAAATACATTTCGTTGACTAAATAATTTTTTATTATATGTCTGAATGAACTGGACATTAAAACACATTTATTTCATATCGATGTAAGGAATCTTTAAACAGAGGACTAAGGTATGAAGTTCATTTTGAATTCCGAAATGTGGTGTGTTACATGAATCTTTTACGTATACAACCAGTTCATCTTTTAAAAAATTTTTCGAATTTGCATTTTTAGACCATTTTCAAAACATTGGTTTATTTCTGTTCAGAACTACAATGTATTTCCTTCAGGGAATAGCGAGAATGCTGAACTTATATATAATTCTTTAACGTTTTCGTTTTAATATATAGCAGTATTTATCTGTCCTTGCATTTTCTTAATATATTTTTAATTTACAAACCTGTATTATTCGAAACACACTTCCTTTCAATAAATATTAATTTTCTTTCTTTTCTGAGAGAATATATTAAAAAATATTTTTTCATGCCGTTGTAACAAAGCAATCCCGAAACTTTTCCGGAAGGAAAAAAATCGTAAAACCTTCTTTTCAACATAAGAAATTTTGCCTTATTAACTAATTCTTCCACCATACATATGCTACCATCTTTTGGACGTCAAACCATTTTCGCAGGTACACTTCTTTTAGACCTTCCTCAAAAACTGCACTTTCCTTGAGGAATCAATAATCGCACTCTACAGAGAATATAAGAGAGAAGTGAATTTATAAATATTAAAACTTAGAAGAGAATAAATATTTCGTTACATATTAAAAAACTTTAAAGTAATAGTTTTCAATACAAACATTAAATCAGACATCGTTCTGTGAACAGACAGTGTGTTATAGTTTTACCGACAGTTCACAGGACAGTGTTATAATTCTGACCAACAGTGGAACAGGTTTTGTAAAGAAGAAAGTGAGTGGCAACAGAGTTGATGGAATGTTTTTTTTTGTGAGGCATGTGTGTTAAAAAAGAATGAAAATGGATGATGTCGCCTTTTTTTTTGGATTCTGTTTTCAGAAGTGAATTTTTTTCTACAATGTGTTTTAAAGACACAGATTAGTGATTGACCTGTTCATCACACGTTTCTATCCTTGTTAGATGAAGAGATATGGGAGAACCTATCAGAATGGCCATAGATGACTAAGTAAATTTACATCCTGATCTTTCTGGTAAAAGCATGCTTCTGGTAAGATTTCTTTTCTCTTTGACTGCAGTCAAATTAATTGTTTACAGATGTATAATTATGTTGGAACATATTGAATGGTACTATATATTATACCTCATGTATGCAAACACGTGTTTTTTTTTTTGTTCAAAAAAAGCCGAAGCTGAATATGTGTTTCACAATAGTCGTCATTGAGGCGAAATTAAGACAAACAGTGTTGTCTTTTTCCCTTTGATGTGCTACTCAATTAAAAAAGGATCACAGTGTCATTTGATATGCTTTTTTTGCAGCTACAGTGTTACTGCCACTATATAGATTACAGTGTCATTTGATATGCATTTTTGCAGCTACAGTGTTACTGCCACAATATAAATTACAGTGTCATTTGATATGCTTTTTACAGCTATAGTGTTACTGCCACAATTTAGCACGTTCAAATTTAATTAAAAAAATCATCAGAATTTCCAAATTTTAGATTACTATTAGGAAACAAATATTCTTTCAGTAAATAAGGAATTTTAGTTCTACTTCCTGGAATTCCTGTGTCATCGAAATTATTTTACTCTTTGTCGATGTAAATAAAAACGAATTATATAAGTCATGAGAAGAAAAATATCAGGAAGCTTTTCATTTACATAACGCGTGAAAACTTTCGCATTAATTAATTCTTTTTACCAGTAAATATCCCGTCATTATCTATAAATCCTTTCTTCGCAAATGACATTTTATTAGACCATTTTCAAAACTGCATTTTCCTTTAGACCACAATCGTATTCCCTTACAGTGAAATAAGAGAGTGGTGAATACCATAAATATTAAATCTGTAAAGCTATAATTTTCTATAATAAAGTAAAATATATATATTTTTTAGTTATATAACTTGGAGATTCTAAAATTTAGTACTGGCCAAGCCATCAATAATTTTTCTTAATTAAATACGAATTTACTGTAATTCCATGAATAAAAATATTATTTCAGATAATTTATCTCTTCATGTCGATGTAAGGAAAACATTTAAAACAATCTGCTGGAAATGGAGAATTGAGAAATCCTTTTCTTTTTAAAATACGAAAACATGGTTTAAAATTACGCTTTAATTGAACATTTCCATCTCTCTTCACTTGAAAACCTGTTCGTATTTGCACTTCCATATAAAAGCAGAATTCATCTGTTTTTTTGGTATTTCTAATTAAAATGTATGTGATACTCCATTATTTCAATTTCTACTGCAATGAACCATAATTTTTCAGAGTAATATTGTTTTATTTTTGTGACTAATATTTATATAATCCGAAGAAGATTTATTTCATATAAAATTAAGAATAGTTACTATTTAAATGTCGTCAGAAAATAGAAAATTAGAAGTTTTTTTCGAGATTCTCGGAATCACGTGTATAAACTTATCATTTTCACCTGTACATTTCCCCGTCTTAACAAGAAAACCCGGTTCGCAGTTGCACATCTTTCAGATCATTTTCAAAATTGCACATTCCATTAGACCGCACCGCATTCTACAGGAGATAAAAAAACATATTAGTAAAATCGATTATCTGTTATATCAGTAATACTAAAAAATCAATACATAGCAGTAGTAGTATGTCTTCCCATTTTTTTTTAAATGTTTCAGTTTTTTCAGATTTATTTTTTTTAACTATTTCATTCAATAAATACATTTCGTTGACTAAATAATTTTTATTATATGTCTGAAATGAACTGATTATTAAAACACATTTATTTCATATCTATGTAAGGAATCTTAAACAGAGTGACTAAGAGGTATGAAGTTCATTTTGAATCTCCGAAATGTGGTGTGTTACAGAATCTTTTACGTACAAATCCAAATTCATCTTTAAAAAACATTTTTCGAATTTGCATTTTTAGACCATTTTCAAAACATTGGTTTACCAGGAACTAACGTATTCTTCAGGGAATAGCGTGAATGCTGAACTATATATTACCCTCTTTAACGTTGTTTTAATATATATAGCAGTATTTATCTGTCCTTTGCATTTTTTTCTTAATATATTTGAATTTACAAACTCAGGACATTATTATTAGAAACAATAATTTTCTTTGAATAAATATTAATTTTCTTTCTTTCTGGAGAGAAATATATTAAAAAATATTTTCATGCCGTTGTAACGAAAGCAACCTCGAAAGTTTTCCGGAAGGAAAAAAAAATCGTAAAACCTTTCTTTTTTTTCACAGTAAGAAATTTGCCTATTAACCAATTCTTCCTACCCATACATACATATACCATCTGACGTCAAAACCATTTTCGCAGGTACACTTCTTTAGAACTTCCTCAAAACTGCACTTTCCTTTGAGGACCACAATCAATTCCCCTACAGAGAATATAAGAGAGAAGTGAATCTATAAATATTAAAACTAGAAGAGAATGAATATTTCTGTTCCATATTAAAAACTTTCTTAAAGTAATAGTTTTCAATACAAGACAATCAGACATCGTTCTGTGAACAGGACAGTTTGTGTTATAGTTGGACCGACAGTCGTACAGACAGTGTTATAATTTGACCAACAGGAACAGGGTTTGTAAAGAAGAAAGTGAGTGGCAACAGAGTTGATGGAACGTTTTTTTTTTGTGAGGCATGTGTGTTAGAAAAAGAATGAAAAATGGATGATGCTCGCTTTTGATTCCTGCTTTCAGATGTGAATTTTTTCTACAATGTGTTTTTTAAAGACACAGATTAGTGATTGACCCGTTCATCACACGTTTCTATCCTTGTTAAGATGAAGAGATATGGGAGGAACTCATCAGAATGGCTCATAGATGACTAAGTAAAATTTACATCCTGATCTTTCTGGTAAAGCATGCTTCGGTAAGATTTCTTTTCTTTGACTGCAGTCAAATTAATTGTTTATACAAGATGTATAATTATGTTGGAAACATATTGAATGGTACTATATATATACTCATGTATGCAAACACGTGTTTTTTTTTTGTTCAAAAAAGTTTGTGTTGAATATGTGTGTTTCACAAATAATGTCACGAGGCGAAATGTTAATAAACAGTGTTGTTTTTTTTCCTTTGATGTGCTACTCACTCAAAAGGATCACAGTGTCATTTTGATATGTTTTTTTGCAGCTACAGTGTTACTGCCAATATATAGATTACAGTGTCATTTGATATGCATTTTGCAGCTACAGTGTTACTGCCACAATATAGATCACAGTGTCATTTGATATGCTTTTTTTACAGTAGTGTTACTGCCACAATTTGAAGCACGTTCAAATTCTAATTAAAAATCATCAGAATTTCCAAATCTTGTGATTAATATTAGAAACAAATATTTCCTTTGAGTACTATGAATTTTAGTTCATTTCCTGGAATATTGTGTCATCGAAATATTTACTTTGTCGATGTAAATAAACTAACTATATAAGCTGCGAGAAGAAAAATATCAGAAAGCTTTCATTTACATAATCGCGTGAAAACTGCATTAATTAATTCTTTTACCAGTAAATATCCCGTCATTATCTATAGTCCTTTCTCGCAAATGATTTTATTAGACCATTTTCAAACTGTGACATTTTCCTTAGACCACAATCGCATTCTACAGTGAAAATAAGAGAGTGGTGAATACTCATAAATATTAAATCTGTAGCTATAATTTTCTATAATAAAGCAGTATAAGCAATTGAGATATTTTTATTTATATATAACTTGAGATTCTCCCTAAATTTGGTAATTTCATTGCCATCAATAATTTTTTTCTTAATTAAATACGAATTCTTACTGTAATTCCATGAATAAAAAATATTATTTCAGATAATTTATCTCATGTCGATGTAAGGGGAAAACATTTAAAAACAATCTGCTGAAAATGGAGAATTGAGAAATCCTTTTCTTTAAAAAATACGAAAACATGGTTTAAAATTATTTTTTAATTGAACATTTTCTCATCTTCACTTGAAAACCTTGTTCGTATTTGCACCTCCATATGCCAGAATTATCTGTTTTGGTATTTAATTAAAATGTATGTGATACTCATTTATTTCACTTCTACCGTAATGAACCATATACTCTTTTTCCAGAGTAATATTGTTTATTTTTAGACTAATATTTATATAACTGAAGAAGATTTATTTTATGTAAATAAGAATATAATATTAAATGTCGTCAGAAAATATAGGTTTTAGAAGTTTTTTTCGAGATTCTCGGAATCAATGTGTATAAACTTATCATTTTCACCTGTACATTTCCCTGCCTTTAAACAAGAAAACCCGGTTCGCAGTTGTAACATCTTCAGATCATTTTCAAAATTGCTAGCACATTCCATTAGGGACCGCAATCGCATTCTACAGGAGATAAACATATTAGTAAATTCGATTATTGTTATATCAGTACTGCCTAAAAAAATCAATACATAGCAGTAGTAGTATGTCTTTCCCATTTTTTTAAATGTTTCAGTTTTTGCAGATTTATTTTTTTTAACTATTTCAATAAATACATTTCGTTGACTAAATAATTTTTATTATATGTCTGGAATGAACTGACATTAAAACACATGAGCCATATCGATGTAAGGAATCTTAAACTGAGGACTAAGAGGTATGAAGTTCATTTTGAATTCCGAAATGTGGTGTGTGTTGCATGAATCTTTTTTACGCATACATTTCCAGTCTATATCTTAAAAAAACATTTTTTCGAATTTGCATTTTTGTGACCATTTTCAAAAAATATTGGCTTCTGTTCAGAACTACAATCGCATTATTCAGGAATAGCACAGATTGTTGAAGTCGTTTATATATTGATTCTTTAACGTTTTCGTTTTTATTATATAGCAGTATTATCTGTCCTTGTATTTTAATATATATTTAATTTACAAACCAGGACATTATTGTTCGAAACAATAATTTGCTTTGAATAAATATCAATTTTCTTTTCATGTCTGGAGAAAATATATTAAAAAATATTTTTCATGTCGGTGTAACGAATCAATTTTGAAAGATTGCCAGAAGAGTGAAAAATCGTAAAACCATTCTTTTAAATATCAGAAATTTTGCCCATTAATCCTATTCTTCCTACCTATACATATTCCATCTTTTGACGTCAAAACTATTTCTTTCGCAGGTACACTTCTTTTTAGACCTTCCTCAAAAACTGCACCTTCCTTTAGGACCACAATCGCACTCTCTATTATAATTATAAGAGTCTGGTGAATTCTTATATACATTAAAACTTATAAGAGTAAATATTTTCGCTACATATTAAAACTTTAATGTAATAGTTTTCAATACAAACATTAAATCAGACATCGCTCTAAATTAAATAAAAAATCAACAAAATTTCCAAATTTTGTGAATACTACTCGAAACAAATATTTCTTTTGGAGTAAATATGAATTTTACTATTTCTGGAATATTGTATCCTCTGCAAAATATTTACTTTGTCGATGTAAATAAAACTTTATAAGCTGCGGAAGAAAAAAAAAACAGGAAGCTTTTCATTTACATAAATGCTTGAAAATTTCTGCATTAATTAATTCTTTCTACCTGTACATATCCCGTCATTATCTATAAATCCTTCTTCGCAAATGCATTTTATTAGACCATTTTCAAAACTGCATTTTCCTTTATTAACACAATCGCATTCTACAATGAAAATAAGAGAGTGGTGAATACTCATAAATATTAAATCTGTAAAGCTATAATTTTCATATTAAAGTAGTTTAAATATATATATATATATATTAATTATAAAACTTGAGATTCTCCAAATTTGATAATTTCTATTGCCGTCAATAATTATTTCTTAATTAAATACCAATTTTCTGTCATGATATGTATAAAATATTATTTCAAAACATTTGTCTCATGCCGATGTATGGGAAACCATTTAAACAATCTGCTGAATATGTATAAATGTGATGTCTTTTTTTTAATATACAAAAACTTCTGTTTAAAATATTCTTTTTAATTGTATATTTCCCACTTAGCTGCAAAACCTTGTTAGTAGTTGCACTTCGATATAAAGCGATATGTATTTTGCATCTATTTCATATGTTTGAAATATTTCAAAGTTTGTTATTTCTACTGCTATGAACCATTATTTTTTATGAGTAATATTCAATATTTAATTCCAAAATATTTATTTCATGAGTTTTTTTCCATATACTCGATATATGTGTATTAACTTATCATTTTCACCTGTGCATTTCCCGTCCTTAACTGCATACCCTTGTTCGCAGTTGCACTTCTTTTGACCATTTTCAATACTGCACATACCATTAGGACCGCAATCGCATTCTACATGGGAGAAAAGAGATCATTGAATTTTTATGTGCATTTCCTTTGTTAATAATAATTTTTAATAAATGTGTAGAAATTAAAAAAAAAATTAAAAAATTCAGATTTTCTAAATTTTGTCATTATTATTGGAATTAATCATTATATTTTAAGAAATATGTATTTGTTTTCTCTAATAATATATGATTTAAAATTGATTATTTCATATGATGTAAATATTGCTCTTTAAACTGTCTGCAGGAAATAAGAATCTGAGAAAGTTTTTTATATATATATATATACTCGAACTTATTCTTTTTACCGGTACATGTAAGTCATAATTTTCATAATAAAGCAATGTACATGTATATATATATATTTAATAAAAATATTTTAGATTTTCAAAATTTGATAATTACTATTGGAATGAATAATTCTTTTTTGACTATTATGAACTTTATTTCATGCTTGGAAAAAAATAACTTAAGAAATATTTTTTCATGACAATATGAAGATAAGAACTGTCGGAAAGAAAAA
>BGPR01016919.1:0-33603 GCA_013235015.1 Araneus ventricosus
TATTACAGATTACACTCCTAATGTGCTTTATAAGAAATTCAGAAATATATCAATCCATTTCTTCCTAACCTCCTGAACTTTCTTCTTAAAAATAAAAAAATATGACACTAAAAGAATAAAATTATTATCCTAAAGAAAGAAGAAGTAACAAATCACGACTTCGCACGCAGTAGATACTGTTTACCAAATCTGGCCAGCATTAAAAGAAATAAAATAATCCTTAACGTGACCACGCAGTAGTAGAAAAAGAGAAAGAATAAGCGTAGATGACATTGATAAATGCTCTGGAATCTTTTCCCGAATATAGCATCGGCCTGGAAGAAAAGGGATGAAAAAGACGAAATAGAAATCTCGCTAACTTAGATAACTCAATCATTTCGAACCGCCCAGTCACGTTGTCTATCAGGTTTCAGACGCGCCATCTGTATAGGCCCTCTCATCACAATGATGAAAAATATCAGATGGGCGAACCACCCTTTTATAAGCTGAACTTACCTCCAGGACACTATTACTGATAGAATATCACGTTCTCTGATAGGAAAGATCCTGGACATAAAACTTCTCTTGTGTTCCGTTTCAAATCTATTCTAATCTTTCTACACTCACCAAGTTCTTTAAAAATATATCTAGAAGAGGGATCGACGATAAGGCACAGATTTTTTTTTTATCTTGTAAGATAATATTATGGAATATACATACAACTGTGACCAACAATTGACAAAAGGTTTCATATTAATAGTATTTTAAAATTTATAATAAGAGATCTTGCGTTTTTAAACGCTTTTACTAATTTCGAAATGTTTCATGTTTGTATGTATGTAAGGTTGGAATTTTGTGATCGATTTTTCACTCACTTCTTAATGCACTAGAGTTATGAAATTTTGTATATTTATTGGGTCTTGATGACAATGCATTATTTTAATAATTTTAGAGCTCTAAATTATCGATTTTTAGAGAAAAAAACTCAAAATTGCGTTTGCACTCGGTAGGTTTCAGGGGGGCCATCTATAGAATTTTTGAGATCTAAAATACTTGAACAGTAATTTATATGTTCCAATAAAAATAAGAATAACTATGTCCTATTATAGATCCTTTTAAAGAAATTATTGCTGGTATTTAATAAAGCATAGAGTCCATTACGTACATCCTTTCAGACCTTTTTCAATCAAAAAATTGCTTTTGTGAGTTGATGTATAAAATATTTATAATACTGAATTATGACATAAAATAAAGACTAAAAACTAAAAAATAATAAATCTAATTTTTTTTTATATAAAAACGCTTTTATGAATGCATTAAAAAAGAAAATAAAAATTTTTCTCAAAAATTTGTAGGTCAAAACGAAAATTGTAAAAGCGTGAGGAACTGAAAACAATAGGAGAAAGATATAAACCGCAATGATTATCATAAGAAACGAAATGTTATCACGCATTCATCATATAAAATAGTTTATAAATCTGATTACAATTCTAATTTACTTACAGCTTTTCTACCTGTGCCTCACGCTTTTTCTATTTTTGTTCTGACCCAGAGTTTTTTCAGAAAAATTATTATTTTCTTTTTGAATGTATTGGTGAAAGCGGTTTTTTTTATAGTTTATTTCTATATTTATTACTTTAATGCCTTTCGTCTACTTGATTTAATTCGACGTTTCCCAGCTCAATTCTCTGTAAACAGACAACATGACAGGTTGAATCTTTTATGCTTCTTGTAAGTACCATGAACTTCTATTCGCCATGAAGTTATCATGAACCATATTGACTTATTTAAAATGCTGCATACGAATATTAAACTTTAGAAAATTGCATCTATGTACAACTACTTAAGTTTACTTTCAGGTCAAATTGTAATCCAATTTGTGAAGTTATTCTTGTTGATATGTTTCTAGTAATGTATCTAAACTTATCAAAGAAGTTGCATGGTAAAACTAATATATGGAAATAGCTTGAGCTACTGGAATCTAATTTCATTAAAGATGACAGAATCTGAAAAGAAGTTGAAATGTGAAAAAATTAGTAAGGGAAATTCGAGTTTTCTTATTAAGATTTATTTTCTTCTCAGCTTTCGTGAAAGTTTGATTTTATTTAAGGATGTTATTTTAGTATATTTAAAGGCTGCTATTTTTTCTTTAATTTTTAATTCTAATGCAATTATCGTATATGGACTATTATTTCGAATTTTGTAAATCTAATCTTGGAGTGAAAGATGCAATCTGTAAAGCTGAATCTTCTAAATTTACTAAATCCATTTCTAAGCAAATACCTAATGCCAAAAGTAAACTTTATCTGAAATTGAACATTGCTCTTTGTGTTTGGAGTAGTAACATAATTGCGTATGGAAATATAACGCATATAAACAAAGTTAACTAAAATGAGAGATGCAACCTGTAAGGCTGATTCTTCTAAATTGATTATTTCAATTACTAAACAAATACCTAATGCCAAAAGTAAACTTTATTTGGAATTGAATATTGATCTTTGTGTTTGGAGTAGTAACAGAATTGGCATATGGAAGTACAACGCATGTAAACAAAATTAACTAGAGTGAAGAGATGCAACCTGTAAGGCTGAGTTTTCTAAACTTACTAAATCAATTACTAAACAAATACCTAATGCCAAAAGTTAACTTTATTAAATCAATTACTAAACAAATACCTAATGCCAAAAGTAAACTTTATCTGAAATTGAACATTCCTCTTTGTGTTTGGAGTAGTAACATAATTGCATATGGAAATATAACGCATATAAACAAAGTTAACTAAAGTGAGAGATGCAACCTGTAAGGCTGATTCTTCTAAATTGATTAAATCAATTACTAAACAAATACCTAAATCCAAAAGTAAACTTTATTTGGAATTGAATATTGTTCTTTGTGTTTGGAGTAGTAACAGAAATGGCATATGGAAGTACAACGCATGTGAACAAAATTAACTAGAGTGAGAGATGCAACCTGCAAGGCTGAGTTTTCTAAACTTACTAAATCAATTACTAAACAAATACCTAATGCCAAAAGTAAACTTTATCTGAAATTGAACATTCCTCTTTGTGTTTGGAGTACTAACATAATTGCATATGGAAATATAACGCATATAAACAAAGTTAACTAAAGTGAGACATGCAACCTGTAAGGCTGATTTTTCTAAATTGATTAAATCAATTACTAAACAAATACCTAATGCCAAAAGTAAACATTATTTGAAATTGAATATTGCTCTTTGTGTTTGTAGTGGCAACAGAATTGTATATTGAAATATAACGCATATAAACAAAATTAACTGCCTTATACTGGAAATATCCCCAAACTGAGAAATGCTTATCGTTTTTCATCTCAACAATTTTTTTTTTTTTTTTTGCTTTTTTTCATTATTTTAATCTATGTTTTCGACTGCATCAGCGAGATGCGAATTATTATGCCATTGTCTACGGCAAAAACATGTTTATACTACTGACAAAGCAATGAAAATTACATTTTCCAACGATTTACAAGCTAAGAGGGTCATATATCCTGCATTATGGCTTCTTGATATTTTCTCGCTTTTATTATTACACTACCCCCACGTCGTAAATTAAGGAGCGCTACTACGAGAAAATAAGTAGTCATATTCTTTCTCCCTGGTGTTAAAAATCCTGTGCGTCTAAATTTATATCAACCGTTACTTTTGCTTCGAAATCTGCGATGCCATCATAACACGGGAATGTAATTCAGATCTTGCGCTTACCACTCTTAAAAGCTCAAATGGATGCGCGGGTTATTAGTGAACTTCATGAGCAGATGTGCGGCTGAATTTACGACACGCTGTCTTGCCTCCCTATCATTAATACCAAAAGATTTTGGGGATGTGCGTTGCATTGTTATAAGACTTTGGTAACAAGTACTTTGGAAATCTCTTAAAGCGTGTTTATTGTGTAGAGATAATTATGGTAGTAGAGTTTCCCACCTTCTTAATGCGTTACATGAGGTTTTAATGGAATATTCTTCACTTACGTGTTTAATGTTGGATATGCTGTATAGATAAGTCAACTGGTTAAAGGAGTTAAGTGAAAACCGCCACACGATGGACATGGTCAGTTCAAAGCAAACACCACGGTAGGTTGTCAGAAGCAAATACAGAAATAAAAGATTCATTTAAAGAGAAAGTTGACGAGCCTAATAGCATTAATATAACACTCGCCAACCTGTAGGCAATTGAAGAAAGATAATAAATGTACAAAACTTTCGTCACTGTAAGCTATGATGATACTCACTGTAATAAATTTCTTCCACTAAAAAGCGAGTTACGAAGTGTTACACTTTAGCTTCTTTTCCATAAAAAATAAATAATACGATAGCATCGGATTTGTTTTTCTGTAAATACCTTAAGAAGATATTTTTTGCAGTGCAAAAAGGTGCAGCAAATACCTTCTTATCTGTCACTTTGTAACCGGTGGCATAAAAAGGTTTTAAAAAACGCTTTAGGGAAAATCTAGTTTAAAAGTATACCCTGGCTTTATTTTTTATATGCCTGTGTGAAGATTTTGTTGAAACTAAAACAACTTAAACGTCGTTTCAGCGAAATTTATTGAATCTAATCGATCACAGAAAGGAGTATGGCTCCATTTTTAAATTGCGAATGTAATATATTGGTAATTTAATCTTTTTATTTCATCGACAAGCCAAAGAATTTCAAAAAATATTTTTAAATTTATGAAAAGAGATGAATATTGCTTAATTTTTTTTCTAATTGGATTATTATTTTATTAATTAACATTGTACTAAAATATTTACAGTTATTTTATAATTAGTATTCGAAGTTCATTTTATACTAGTTAGTTGTATTAAAAATGCAATCCGCATGAAGTTAAAAAATTAGAAAGGCATTCTATGCTTTCTGTGTGAAACTTTGGACATTTGATGTACAAAATTATTAACAATGATCTAACAATTATTGCATTTATTTCTCTGACTCAAAAAATGCATAAATATATTGAAAATAGCATTTATCATCTTATATCAATCGACAAAAGCACATTATGAATATATTTGAATTTTTCCAATATATCGTCTTTTAAATATGTAAAATATGCATGATATTATGAATCAAAATATGAGTAAAAGTATTTTGCTTTTCCTGTGTACAATGTGCAGCATCTGATATTATTGGAAAAATATAATTTACTGATTGATATTTCACTCTTTTGTAATCTAGAAAATAACAGAAATGATAAAACACTCATCTATTCTCAAAGCATTAAATGATTAGCGTAGATTAATGCAATTTAAAAAGATAATAATCCCATGTTTATAACAATAATCGGAACAAACAAAAAACTGTTTCGTTTCCCCAACATAAAACATCATGCGTCATGCATGTTTCACATAAAATAGTCAGATGATTGTTATTTATTTCTTATCTATATATTAAACAAGTCAGAGGATCTGGGAAATATCATTTTTGTTTCTTCTAAAGTTCATTAGGGAGAAGAATTTAAATGCGTTAGGTGTTTTGCATCGCGATAAGTTTGCTAATAAGTAGAATAAGATAAAAATAATGTGTTGGATATATTGCATTTTTCATTTGTTAAAAGCAGTTAACGTTTTATGCTGTTATTTAATTTTTTTCTTATGGGAAAAATGAGTGAAACAGAGAGAGAGAATGTGTACCTAAAATTTTGGAAATCGCTAAAGAAAGGGAAATGCGTAAAATAAATGTAGAAATGATACATCAGATGTTATAAAGTAATTTCAATTAAATTATTTATATTTCATGTCGTTTCTGATTCTAGAAAAATGAGCATATTTAGAATAAAGATGTACATGTTGCAATTCATTAAATAAATTATAAGTGATATTTCCAATAAGAAAGATTCTTATTAAGAGAATATTTTTTTTTCGTTTCGTGCACAATTTGATATCTATAATGAAAACACCTGTCCAATCCACACAGGATATGCAGGCAATTTACAAAAATGCACAACTTGATATTACAACCAGTATCAAGTAATTGTAAGAATCTAAATGTTATTCAGACTTTTCTGATGCAGAAGGAAGCAAAAAGCATGCAAAATATCACAATGTTTTCTGCATGTCGCTGGAGACAACAAATTTCAAATAAAATATTGGTATTTAAATAAGTAGTAAGATTCTAATTATAACTAACATGATAAGCATTGCAAGCCTCTGTATTTGCTGTGCAAATCGGGATGCATCAACTGGTATTAAAAACAATTAATTAATTATTGTGCAATTCTTTTTCTGATGCAAAAGGAAACAAAAAGCATGCAAAATAACACAATGTGTTCTGCGTTTCGCTGAAGACAAAAAATTTCAAATAAAATATTGCTATTTAAATAAGTAGTAAGGTTCTAATTATAACTAACATGATAAGCATTACAAAATTGTATTCTTACCGTGCAAATCGGGATGCATAAATGGTAACAAAAACTAATTAATTATTTAACTATTTTTCTCATACGAAAGACAACGATCCGCGTTTTGTTATTCACTAGAGAAAAGAATCGCAACGCATCAGGTGTTTTGCAATAGCATAACGGAGCTCATCCGGAAAGTGAAAATTCATTTCAAGATTTCTCTGAAATTAAATCTTCCAATATGCATCATTAGGGATAAGAGAGAGGAAGCACCAAAAATAAAATTTACTCCTAAGATTTCAGGAGTGCGATGCTTTTGGATTGTTTATATCCCATATGAGGTACAAAAATTATATGGGGAATAAGTTTTTTGTTCGTTTCATGTACAACTGATAGATCAAACAATATCTAATAATGGTAAGAAACATTGCTATTCAGTTTATTCTGATACAAATTTAAAACAAATGCAAAATAACTCAATGCGTTCAGCATACCACTGTAATATTCTTAACGAATAAAAAATATATATTTGTAGAATTATTAAAATATGTAAAGGAAAGAAATTAATTAGATAAAAAATCGTTTGGTAATAAAAGAAATTAATTTTAAAATATCGTTTGGCTGAAAAAGAGATTAATTAAAAATATCGTTTGGCATAATTATTTTCTAAAGATTATAAAAATAGTATGGCACGATATATTTGTCTTTTGCTAACGTAGCATAGCAACGGAAAAGAATAATGAGGTTTTGAACATGGAATCCGATGTAAGTCAGTGATGTAACGTTTGTGATGTAAGTGTATGTGTTTGTTTTACATGTTTGTGCTGTGGTAGACGTCCAATAAATATATTATTTTTTATAAAGAAGGCTCCACGATTCTTCATACTATGCTGAAATACATCATACTACTGTAAAGAAAAAAATTCTAATATATTAATGATGTGCAAATAAGTTGTAAATGTCTAATAGCAGCAAACATGATAAGCATTACAAGACTGTATTCTTTCCGTGCAAATCAAGTTGAATCAAATGGTATCAAAAACTAATTAACCGATTGTTATTTAATTATTTTTCTCATGCGAAAGGAAACAAAATAATGCTCCGCATTTTGTTATTCACTAGAGAAAAGAATCTCAACGCATCAGGTGTTTTGCAATGGTATTACGGTCCCCATCCGAAAAGTGAAAACGCATTTCAAGAATTCTCAGAAATTAAATCTCCCAACATGCATCACGTGGGGGTAAGAGAGAGGAAGCACCAAAAATAAAGATTTACTCCCAAGATTTCAGGAGTGCGATGCTTTCGGATAGTTTATATCCCAGATGAGGTACGAAAATTAATGAATACGTAATGCATGCAAATTGAGCACGCGACTTTACCAGGTTTATCGCTTTGGAGAGCCGCAGAATTCATAAATAACGAAACGCAGCCATAAATGAGTTTCTCGCCTTCACGGCGATAAAAGTTTTTTTTTTTCCTCCGCGTCTTTTCGTTTACTTTTCTATTTTCATTTGCAGCTTAGTTGGTGCTGCACTTTTTCGTTTTTCTGCTCTTCGAATTAGAACTGCAGAAATTCCTTTACATGATTGTTGTATGAGACGAGGAAGAAACCAGAAATACAAATAATTTCAAATTTTTCGAATATATGTGTTTGTTTTCTCCCTTAGTGATGTGCAGAGTCATACACTTCGGGACTAGTTTAAAATAATTCGTCATTCTTTTTAGCAACTAATGAAATTTTCTCAGTGTACGCAGTTTATTACTATATTAAAAGAATCTGTATATTTTTAATAAAATTGCGGTTGTAAATACTGCATCGAGAAATATATATACATGAAATAATTCTCAAAACCAAAAACCGAGTCTTCCACCTCCAGTCTCTGTAACAGTTTTGCCAATTTCTGTTTCATATGAAATATCATGACCCCTAGATGCATCATCCATCTTCCACCTCCAACAAACGAACCGATTTCGCCAATATTTATTTCATATCAAAGCTCATGACCCCTAGATGCGTCATCCATCTTCCACCTCCAACAAACTAACCAATTTCGCCAATATTTATTTCATATCAAAGCTCATGTCCCCTAGATGCGTCATCCATCTTCCACCTCCAACAAACGAACCGATTTCGCGAATTGTTTTCATAGGAAAGCTCATTTTCCCTATTTGCGCCATCAATAGTGAACTGTTTCCCATCACCCTCCATTTTCCAGAAAAATATCAAAACCACTATTTAACTCTACATTCTCTATGGTAATAAACATTGACTGTCTTACAGCCACAACTACTGGATCGTTTCAGCCAATTTTTATTTCATATGGAAGATCATATGATCCCTAGATATGTCATCAATGGTCGTTTGACCACCCCGCCATCCATTTTCTAGAGAAATCTCGAAAACACTACTTCTCTTTATAGTATATTCTCTATGGAGGAAACCTTGGCAGAATACTCCTTCCCCAACCACTGTACTGATTTTGCCAATTTTTATTTAATGTAAAAGATCACAACGACGTCATCAATAGTCGCCTTCCCCCACTACCCTCCATTTCCGGGATATTTCGCAAAATAAACTTAGACAGAGACTCTCAGCCTCAACAAGTGACCCAATTTCGCCAAATTAGTTGGCAACTTTGCAAGCATAACTATGGACTATTAATATAAGGGGAGAAGAGCTGGTCGCCGAAGTCGGTCAGAAAATAATTTAAAATAGTTTGAAAATATATATGAAGTGCTATCACATCATGACTGTTTTAGGTTTAGTGAGGTTAGGTTAGTGAGAACAATGAATTTGAATTTTAAAAATGTGCTGATTATCGGAATCTACAATCTTTGCATTACATAGCGATTTAATGTACTGAATTGTGAATATAAATTTGAATATTGCTAAATGTAGAGCCAACTCTTTGAAGGGGCTAGAAGATACCTCAAAATATACCCCGTTTCATCATTGACTCAGATCAGCAAGTTGCAAATTATAGTCCAGGCAAAAAATTCAACAATGAACATTTATTTTTACATTTTAAAAAGGAATATTGTGCAAAATGAACTCGTCAATTAGAACATTAAAACATTGGAACATTTAAACAAAAAACATATGTAGAACAAGAATCAGGACGATACATCTTGTATCAAAAGTTACCATATACGCAAGAACACTTTGTGAGTAGAAGCACACTTTCCGTGAGGAGCGAAGGGGCTACAGGTACATCTGGATTACTACATAGCCGATTTTTAACAAGTCGCATTCAGTTGCAGATGAGGGAAATCTAAACTCATTCGGGAAGGCTCCTGCTCCGCTTAGGCAAGATGGCCTGCTATTTTACAAGTCTATTCTGGTATTCTCCTTGTTGGGGAGACGTCACTTACCGTTCTTAACGCGAAAAAAAGTGACGTCTCCAAATTCAACTGGGGTACCAGAATAGACCCTTAGATCCAGTCAAGAAGGCTCATTCTGCACTGAAGTGAGTTGGCTATACCTTGTTGCCGTTCTCTCTTTCGGGTCTATTCTTTTACCCCCGGTTGGGTTGGGAGACGTCCCTTTTTCCGCACGTTAACAACGGGGAAAGTGACGTCTCTCAACCCAACCGGGGGTACCAGAATAGACCCCTTTCTCTGTCTGTCTGTGTGTGTCGGAACTGACAAAGGCACTCGTATAAATACGTTAACCATTAGTGCGCGCGCTTAACAATTGTATGTTCTTTGCATCCGCCAGGAAAGAATGAAGCTCCACCTGCCGCCTCATGACAAGGTGAGAGATGACATGTAGTGACAAGGAGAAAGGTTCGAGAGGCCGCCACATCTTCAAGACAAACGTTTGTTATATTGTAAAACGCTAACACTATAGAAGTGATTTATAACTGCTAAAAGTATTATTACTTTCAATAATGTAAACATAGGACAAGAAAATTAATTTCCTATGCCAATATAATGTCATATCAAAATGTAGTTATTGGACAATTCAAAGTTAAAAATATACATTCCGGAACAAAGATTTCACCACGAGTGTACAGCATTAATGAAAGAAGGAAAGAATTCGAATATTTCGAAGCATATATTTTTTAGTACCTTAATTTAAAATTAAATAAAAGTGAATATTTTTTTATATATAATAACAATTATTGTGAAATAATATCGTAATGAGAATATTAATTATTGAATGCTTTTATTGTAAAATATTCTTTATTTACTGAATAAACTTTCGTAATATATAGAATGTTCTATTATAAATTCTAATTTTGACTACAAATTATAACTCCAATTTTTAATTTGGTAAATTCTTTTTGTCAAGAAATAGATTTGTTGCATGCAGTAACTGATTTGTACATAAAACCATCTTGAGTTACGTTTCCTTAATTTTTTTCTGGAATGATTGTCCAAGCAAGTACAAATAAAAATTCACCTATTATACTATCAAAATTATACACCATAATTAGAAATGAATGTTTCATTAAAACTCAGTCTCGTTTAATATTGGAACTAAATACTTTATCAATACATTTTGTTATTCTTTCATCATTGATGATATATTTATCAGAAATAATCTTAGCTATTCGTTTTACACAGAATATGCTACAGTCAAACTTGGATAATTCGAAGTTGAAGGGACCAGAGAAAAAAGTTCAAAAAATCCAAAAATTCTAATTACATATATTCTCTCAAACAGAAGAAATGCACTTCTGGAGGAAAAAAGAGAGAAAAAAGCTTCGATCCTTTCAACTCACAGTGAAATAGATTCTCCTGCCGAAGGGGTGTGGCCAAGTCTTTTCTCGGAAAATGCAGACAGGCTTTGGATTACTAATCAATGTTCAGTGCGGTAGGGAAGGGAGAATATGATCAAAATATGATTTTTGTTGTATAGCAAATTTAATTAAACGTTTACTTCTGAATGAGACGAAGAAAAGTCAGGGTAATTGCTTCATTATTCTTATTTTGGTTAAATTATTTCTGAATTACCTTCTAAATTGGCTATTCGAATCTTAATTTACAGATAAAAGATGTAGAAAAAAGTGTTTATATATTCTTATTTTAGTCAAATTATCTCTGAATTATCTTATACATTGGATATTTGAATCATTAATTTACAAATAAAAGCGGAAGAAAAAATGAATATCAGACGACTAATTTATTCCTCATTATACACGATTAAGAAATCCATTTTTGTATTTTTCAAAAGATAAAAATTTGAAAACATTTATTTTATTGACAGAATATCTTACACAAATATTTGCATAAATTCAAAAACAAACCGGTGTAAATAATCATTATTACTTATGTAATACTATGCTTTAGGGTTGATTTTAACTCAATGCAACAATTGTCTATTGTTGCTGCAGTTTTGCCATTAAAAATGCATGATTAAGTCTTTTTTATACTTTAGCAGAAAACAAGAAAAGATATTCTGCAAACCATTACTTTTGGAATTTTTGATGTTTTTGCACTAAATAAAAACTTTTTTTATTTGTGGCGAAAAGAATGGCACTGAAGAAAAGTAATTATTAAGATGAATAAATCTTGTCTGCTCGAATTGTTTTCTGTGAGCTCGATTTTCTTTTGTGGCTTCAAGAAAGCTTTATTTTTGTCATAACTATGGATTTACTATTCTTTCAAAAGAGACTTTATGTTTAATGAGGTTTTTGAGATGCATCTGAAAATTCCACTCGTCATTTCCTACATAAAATAATATCACTGAAACCTTAATTCTGCGTGTCTTCTCATTAAGATATATCCGGAGTTTCTGAGTGTTTTTTATTTGAATGTCACAGTTTTGTTGGAATATTTCACATTGAGTATTCTTGTCTTGGTTTTTTTTCAATGAAATTATGACAAGAATACAAACTACCATTAAAATCTAGTTCCAGTCTGACACATAATAATTTAAGAATTGGTGGAGGATTGCATGTATAAAAATAACTAAGAGCAGAAAATCCTCGTTACCAGCGACATTAAGACAGCTCAGAACTCTAACATAATTCAAAGTATAATAAAAAGACGGAAATGTGAAATTACAGAGTGTATTCTGGCATACCATCGATTACTTTTGCATAATTTGCAAACTTTTGACTTAGGCTGATGACAAAACTTGAGGATGTCGAACAAGTTAGAAGATTCTTTGCGGCGCAAGGCATTAAATGTTTTGAAATATGATGAAAAATCATCATGAATAGGTTTAGTTTATTGTCTAGACATAGAATCTACAATTTAAAAAAAATAAAACTTACTTCATTCGAGGGGAGTGGCCGTCCCTTTTGGGGTCACCCCCTCATATGAAAACCCCCTTAGATACAGCCACTTTGATACACTCGAAAAATATTGTTGAATCTTACATAAAATCATAAATTAAAACTTCAAGAATATTGGAAGAAAATTTTCGAGTTAATTTGCTAAAATTGTAAACGTCCAGAATTGAAAAAAATTCTTATCTCTGAGTTAAGGAATTTTCCCAAACTTTATCTCAAATAATTCCCATCCCGAAACCTAATTTCATGAGGCTGCTATATGCATTCTAAAAGAAGTACTATTAGCCCTATTCTAAACCTATTATTTTCCATTTATAGCTGAATTTAACGGTTGAGAAGAAAGTGAAAGGTGTGCCATTAGCTGGCACATTTCGCCGCAAAGGGTTAAAAAATACCGCTGGTAAGGCCACATTTCATGTGGGACAAAAAAGGATGAAGGCATAATTTGAGACATGATATAGCGAAATATTTATTGCAAAAAGTACTTCAGAAAGAACTGAAACAAGTTTTTCAGAGAAAAGGTACATATTAACCAGGAAATATAGCAATACAAGCAGTGCAGATTATTTATTATAGACAATCCATAGAGACACATTACTTAGGGTTACGTTCACAATGTAATATTTCACACGCTGTGACGTTCTTTGAATGTGACCAAGGAGGTTTTGAGACAAATTTTCTTGCATCTCTTTCATTGCACGAATGCAAGAAAGCTTTTTTGTTAGAAACATGGGCGAGCAGCGAGGGTTCATCACAAGGTAATTAGTACATTTTCTATAGGTTTCAGATTTAGGAAAAATGCATTACATAACATTACGCCACCTGCATCCCCGTGTTTAGAGTCATTTGTCTCCTTTCCAGTTTGGATGGATGGAGGTGAATTTTATTTTTTAAGAAAGGACAAAAACAAATAACAGGTACAAAAAGAAATAATAATGAAAAAGAAACATACACTGGACAGAACAACATAGAAAACAAAACAAAAAAGAAAAATACGTAGAGGGAATAAAAGTAAAAGTCATAAGTAGCCGGAAGTGTGTGTCAGTCTGGGTGGATGCGTGCTCAGTGATTATCCTCTACAGTGAGAGAATTCCTGAGAATATTTTTCAACCACTGTAATTTAAGTGACACTGCTGGAGTTTGAAAATGCCAGGAAAGGGTAAACCGACATTTTGTGGCATAGTGCATTGGATCTCCCTTTTCTCCGCACGAGCAATTGTCACGTGTTTGAATATTGAAGCGATGGAGGTATGAAGGGAAGGGCCCGTGTCCTGTAACGAACATTGGCACTTCTCTATTCCATCCTACTGGCTTGTTTGAGACCCTAGGCACTACATCTTGTGTACTGCGGTCAGTTTCTCCTCTGTTAGGAAAATGCAGAACACATTATGCAATGAATATACTCGCTACCCAGATTATCTTAAACAGTCTTGGCGCAGTTGCAGCGAATATTATGATCCAAGACAGCCCACAGCAGCACAGAAAAAGTGAAATGAGGCACCAGTTCACAGCAGAGTTCCGTGCACACAACGACCCTATATCTCGCTTCCAAGACATGTACTAGGATGCGGCCTTTATCTTGGTGCTTATTAGATACTTGCATCGTGCATCTTATTACATATTTATATCGTGCAGTTTTAGAAAAATAAATGCAACTTTTATTAAGGTAATCTGTATTTATTAGCATTGTTCTGAACAAAGATTATCTAAATAAAAACTGCGCTTAAATTTATAAAATAATAATATAAATAAGTAATATGATACACGACATCAGTATCTTTTAAATAACCGTGCCTGCTGGAAGGTTAAATAATAAATGTTGGATATTTCCTTGCTTTTCAAAGCGTCATTATTATTGACCTAAATGCAAAGTAATATAAGTCCACAAATTTTTAGAGTTTTATTTTAACAAGTATGATTAAGATAAACAATTACTTATTATATAACTAGAAAATAACCCGTCATGGTATGACGGGTTATTTTCTAGTTATGACGGGTTCTCTGCTTGTCAAATGTTGCCAAAAAATATTATCAAATTGTATCATCACGATTGCAACAAATAATCAGATGCATCGTGGCGTCCAAACTATATCACGCGCATGATATACTACTGACGTAATTTACTACTTTGTGTTAAAAAACGGAAATTAATTTGAAATATGTGATTAATATAATTTAAAATTTCTCGGGAACTATTGATCATAGAGAGATAAATTTTATGTCAAGCAAATTTTATTTCACTATTTTAGAGCTATTAAATTTGAAATTGGGACGACACTTAATTTCAAATTTGAAATTATTGAAATTTAGGAGCTCTATCAATGAAATAATGCTGTTTAACGTCTCGCAGTGCTATGGAGCGAATTTTATTGTTGGTGACGTCAGAACGTTACCGGATCAGTGAGAGACAAATCTGGACTATTATATTAGTAATAACACAAAACATAATTTATGCTTTGGCTTTTAAGAATATTGTAATATTTAATCTGCATTGCCAATCTTCCTGATTATTTGAAGTACACTTAGTTAGAAAAAGGTATTACAGTTTTAAGATAAAAAATGTGCATTTGAAATCAGTACACACACACACACACACACACACACACACATGAATATATATTTTTAACTTCTTGATCATTTTAAAAATCAGTCTTTCATAAACGTCTCCAGATTCTTCTTTAGCTAAACTCAGTAATTGATTTTTTTTATTTAAGATTCACTCATGACCTTATTTAAAACCAATATGTATATTAGTTCTAAGAAATTTTAATATGTATCTATCCCAAAATATCTTCTTAGTTTCGAAAGAAGGGAGACAATAAGATGTGCCGTCCTTTAAGAAAACCCATTAACAATTAATCGATTGCTTGCAGTAAAGAAAGCGCTAACGCTGAAACATCGTAAAAATTTAATTTTGTATTTCCATTACATATCAGTCGTCTGTATCCAAAATCATCAAGAAACCGTTTTCTACATGTTCATTTGGAGCGTGTCGAATATAGAACAAACTGACTGCTTTGATTGATTATGCGAAGGCCTCAGTGCAAGATTGCGATAAGCGTCATATTGCGCGCGTGTTACATTAGTTTTCTTTTGGGTACAAAAGGGGCTTGCAGTTATTGTGTCATAATGAATGATAGTGTAACTTGATAAGTTTAATGGTATACGGTGAATGCTTCGGTATCGGTGAATAAATCTTTCTGCTTCATCTTTTTTTCAACTCTCGTTTTTTTCGGTGTTGCTAATGTTAGAAACATGGAAAATAAAGTATTATCGGAAGAATTGATGCAGTTTCTCTGGCCACCGATTGTCCTACCTAGTTTATAGACTACTGTTTTATGTAGATGTCAAATTTTTACATAGATATTTTGGGATGTCGATAAATAAATGCTTTTTGAGGTTAGAAAAGAAGAAAATTATCATTCACACGTCTAATGTATGTTATTTAGCCACTATTTCCATAACTTAGTTTCATACCAAATGTTTCGGAAGAATATGGAATGCTGCTTCCTTTTAATATGATCTGCCTTTTTTGGCCTTTTGCTATAATATTAAAGATAGAGAAATGGGGAATGATTAAGAAAATTAGTATTATATGTAGGTCGCTCTGGCAAATAAATAATTTAGATTAGTCTTAAGCTTCCTATCTATATGTAGATCTGCCATATGCACATAAATGTTCAGTAATGGTGAACATTATGCACATACTTATAAATTCTGGCAATAAATAATTTAGATTAGTCTTAAGCCTTCTATCTTTATGTAGATCTGCCTTATACTCATAATCCTCAGTAAGGGTGAATAAATCCTATTCTTACATTTTTTATATTTCTTAGATTTTTATTATTAGACAAATATTAGTTCTTGATAAAATAAGAAAATATTAAGGCTGATTTGATGTATGTTCTGCCAAAACTAATTGCTTTCTATGGTTTTAAAACGATATTTCATGTACATTAAAAAATTATGTGTATTAATCAATTATGTGATTTACTAGGAAATTCTTTTAGCTAATTTATTCTTAATGTTGAGAAAAAGACTTGTCCACAATCAAATTAACCGAAAAAAAACGTTTGCCATATTTTTATTTTTCAAAACTATCAGACTGCTATAATGGTCCATTTTTGATTATTGAAATAAAATATACGCAATGCAAATTTTGATATTTCATTTTGTAACTTTTTCTGTTTACCAAATGAAATGTGATAAATACATATACTTACCGCCAAACTTCAATATGTGTGCTAATATTTAAATTCTCAATGTTAATTTAAGTTTACCAGCATTTTTTTATTTTAAAATACTGTACAAATTCAAACAATGCCTGCTGCATATTCTTCAAAATGTAAAGTTCTTGTTAAAATAAATATAATTTGTCAGTATATTTACATCTTTATATTGCAATATCGGGCAGCTATGTTTCACTAATAAAAATTTCTGCATTGACTTTCAGTATTCTTTCGTTTAGTGCCCTAGCATTAGATGGAAAGTAATTAGACGAGGAAATGGTCCTACTTTAGCATATAAAATAGTAACATTACACTAACATGTACGTACTTCTGTGTTAATGTTTAAATTCTCACCGTTAATTTGAGGTTATCAGAAGAATTTCCAGTTTGCAATAGTGAAGAAGTTCAAACAATCCCGACTTCATATTCCTAAAAATGTAAAGTTCTTGTTAAAATAAATACGATTAGTCAGTATATTTACATTTTTATATTGCAATATCGGGCAGCTATGTTTCACTAAGTAAAGTTTCTGCATTGAGTTTTCATATATGTATATATTCTTCCGTTTAGTACACTAGCATTATATGGAAAGTAATTAGACGAGGAAATGGTCCTACTTTAGCATGTAAAAGTGTAACAATACATTAACATGTACATACTTGTATATAATTTTCTGAATAAGTACTTGCACAGTTGCAATGAAAACTATACAGAAGTAATAATGGAGATTTCTCGGCTGTGCATTTAGTTTTGAAATTTCGATAAGGTGAAAAATGCAGATACTTTCAGAAGAATAGAATTTGGTTTTCTAAAGTAAAAGCCATATAATCTTAAAGACCCTATGGAATTAATTTTTAAAAAAAATATTCAGGGATTTATATGTTTGTAATAATTGGAGAGAGAGTTTTGTATATCTTATTAATTTCTATCCGTTTCTGAGTAGAAACGCAGAGATTTTATTTTAGATAATTATCAGAAGCAATTTCTCCTTTTTCAGTGTTTCACATGAAAGTTTTGTATATAAAATACAAATATATTATTTTTTAATTTAAAATAGAAGGTTTTTAATGCAAACGTATAAAATAAAACAGAATTAAATAACATCTTAAAAATTATCTTATTTAATAATTCGTTAATATATGAAATAAACTATTGAATCTTTGGATGATAAAAAAAATTATCTTATACAACTGAAAATTCCGGTTTGTTTGCTGTTTTAGTTTCTCAAGGAAAATCTATCGTGTAAAGACTTTGGTTTCGATATAAATAAAGGAAGAATTCATTTTTAAATTATACTGAATTTATATCCTTATTTATTTACGCATTTCATACTGGGGAAAATTTCAGTTTTAAACTCCGTGAAATGTATATTATTTTCCATTTATGACAGAAACACTAATGATGAAGCGATATTCAATGCATTTTTATAATTTGCAACAATCAGCAGGAAATGCTTTCGGGTATTTGCTATATTTTCTAAGAATTGCTGAATTTTTGATGACACAAACATTATTAGACAGATGCATGGAATAAGAGAGAATTTCGAAAAACTTCCTTGTTAGCTTGTTATAAAATCCATTCATTCCTTTTCAAAACGATAATTAATTTTCCTGAAAATGCATAATTGCAACTGAATAAGATGCCTATATACGCGTATGTGAACTTAATTAATTTTAGCAGGAATTTAAAAGTAAAACAAAGTAAAATAAACGAAAATCGCATTTTCATATGAAACTTTAAAGTTATTTTCAATTATTTTAATTTGTAAGATAAAAATCATGCGCACTATTCCATATAGATAATTATTGGCAAATTGTATGGTTTCAAATTCACAAATTTAAGAGAGATACGATTATTCTAGATTTTAAACCAAACTAAAAGTGAAACGCATTTTTTCTCACTCTTTCAGTATCATTAAATTTCTTATGTATAAAAAAATTTGTGAAAAATATATATGAAATTTGTAAAAAACAATTTTTAAATTATTATCGATTGAAAAATATTTATTTGAATCACGAAAGAAAGACATTTGTGACACCGTGAAACATTTTCGACTGAAATGTTTTCTTCGGAGAGAAATTTGCTTTCATAGATAATTTTAAAATGTGAATGAAAACATTGTTGACTAATTTAACTTCTTATGTGAATTTTTTTCACTTACCCAAAGCAAATATACAACTTCCGCCAGCATCTTGAAGTGGAGTTTGTTCATTGTTTCTTTCTTACGATTTATGACATTTTAAAAAGATATGAATCCGCGGATTGAATTGAAATAATTCCTTTGAAATAAAAAAGTGAAAATATCTGTCAATTCTGTTGCATTTGTTTGTAATATTTTTTCTATAAACTGCTACAAAATAAGTATCCAAATATATCTCACTAAACGAAAGATATTTTCTGCAGAAATGATGCTTTATGGGTTCCCATATATAAAGTGACTCTTTGAAGAATTGTTGCGTCAAAAACTATATTTTCCCTCTCTATCTAAGTTCGCGGCTCATTTGATAGGTTCCTGCAAGTCCGAGTTAAATTTATGACATCTTTGAATTGAACGAGCATTCCAAGGAACTTGGTGTATATTTATTTGTTCGTTCTGCAACAAAACGATTGAATGTTTTTATAAACTTCTTCTCGCACTTACATTTTTTTACTTTTTTTAAGGTCATAATTCTGTAAGAGTTGTATTGTTAAGTTTTGGATGCATGTATTTTTTCATTCAAATTATTTTTTTAAAATTTGAAATCGAGTTTGTTTGCTCTCTTTGCACTAAAGTCACCGAAAGTTTTCAAATATATTTTTCATCACAATTCACTACATCTTTTATTGCAATATAATTTAAAAATATTATGGATTTTTATTTGATTTTTGGAATGCAAAATTGATATTATTTCTAATCGTTCTTCTTTTGAGTGGACTGGCTTCAAAATTTGTTTCGTTTTTGAAGTGAATAAATATTTAGTATAACTTTCCACTGACTCATATAATGTAAACAATTCTTTAACGTTTATGTTTCACACGTTACGGCAGTTACTTATGAACTTCATATTGAATATTATTTCTAATTATTTTCTTCTCTGAAGATTTGCAGTTACAATGTCGAATAAGAAAAGCATGGAAAAAAATGAAGCATATTGATTTTTACAAATATTCAACATGTTAATGACATGAGTTTCAAAATATAAAACATTTTCTTAATGCTTTCAAGATGCCTTGAACGTGTGCATATATATATAATGATTCTTTCTTGTAGTCGTTAAATAAGGAAAAGGCCGAGTTATTAAACAATTTTTATTTATTATGGGAGAGTGACGGAATATACGTACATCTCGTATCAAAGTTCAAGCCAAAATGAGAGCAGAAAATCCCTGCATTCTCTCAGATAAGGGATTACATATAGACACGTGATCAAAGTGAAGGGTATATTAGCTATTTTTAGTATATTTCGTTAGTTTTTTAGCGAAAAGTCAGGGGCCGAATTCGAGATTTTTGTGTGCGCGTGGAAGCGATTCAAATATTCTTTTAGTAATAAATATGCTAAACGAGAGATTTAATATACCTTCGGAGCGAGAAATGAAACGAAACTGGAGTTTAAGAAAAGTGTTTTTGGAATACATTAATATTGTATTAAGATTTTAAAATATATAATACTAGAATTTAAAGTAAAATTAAGTGATATTATATATATATAACTGTTAAGTCTTTTTTCCTCATTGCTATTTTTTCCTATACCTGCTTTTGTTCTTTTCTCCTCTTTGCAATAAAATATACAATAATTTTTATTAACAACATCGAATAAATGTCCTGAATTTCTTTTACAATTCAAATATTTTCACATTGCTTGCCTTTATTTTGTAATTTCAAAATGCATGTTTATTTTTGTAAATTTTTTCATGGTACACATATGTTTACTTATAATCCTGTTTTTTCATATTTGTTTTTTTAAAAATCATATAAAGGTATTTAAAAATATTTATTCACAAAAAACTGTTTTTTTTTCTCAAAATTCCTCATAAACATTGATATTTGGAGTATAAAAATATTAGATATGTGTATAAGCAATATTTTGAAAGTACAGTTTAAACTAATTTATAATCCTTCCATGCCTAAACTTCATTTTAAAAAACAATTTAATTCTGCGAAGGAAAAATTTCCAATATTTACAGTTCCTTGTATTTTTTTAAGAAATTAATTAAGAATTACAATGCAGTTGCACACAATTGGTTAATTTGCAGATTCATTTTTCAATCTATTCTTGAAAACTGTAATGTCACTCGCAGTTTACATTAATTGTTTTTTTTTTTGTCTTCTTTTCTGTCAAAAATTAATTGATTTTCTTTTTAAGAATCTATTTGATTATTTTGGTTCTTTTTTATATTTGTATTTTAATTTTAATTACATTATTATTATCACTATTTTTCCCCTTTTTTGAAGATATAAAAAAATTCTCTTTCATTAAATAAACTTATTAACTATCTGAAAATTTATTACATTTCGGAACCTTACAGGCTCTCATTCTAAGAACAATACTGGTAATGAAATAGGATCTTGCTCGAAAATATTCTTCCTATGTTCCTACTAATTAAATGCATGCATCATTAAATTATCCATAGTAATGAAATTTAAGTAAGAGGTTTTGAAAATAAACATGAAAAAATGAATGTCAAAAATAATTCTTAAAAATAATTTTTAGAAATCTCAGCAAATATTATCAGTACACAGTTTTTAAATTAAGAAAAATATGATTTTTAAACTTTAAAGAAAATTCAATTAGAAAAAGGAATCATCTTTCATTCTTGGAGGAAATATCGATTTTGTG
Organism: Araneus ventricosus; assembly: GCA_013235015.1. Taxonomy (NCBI): domain Eukaryota; kingdom Metazoa; phylum Arthropoda; class Arachnida; order Araneae; family Araneidae; genus Araneus; species Araneus ventricosus. The sequence continues at coordinate 21,635 of BGPR01016919.1, forward strand.
ATATTATGATAGGAAATATTATTGAAATAAGCAACTTCTGGTTTAAAAAATCGATTGAATGGAAAATCAAATATTAAATTAAATTAAAAACAGAGAATTTTTTAAATTTAATTTTTATCTTTATTGCACATTAAGAGAATTTTATAAAAAAAATTTAAATAGGCATTCCTTCTTGATTGAAAAATGTTGCCTCACAAGAAAACTGCCGAATTTGAGATCGAAAGTAATTCAAAAATGACACAAAAATGAATTTTCTCCTTTAACAACATTAAGAATTCGATAAAACCTTCCGACATTTTAAATCTCAACGGACAAAGAAATAATTAATGTTATTTCATGTAGGAAGAAAATAATATTTATTTAAAAGCGAGTGCATGGCAACAGTTCAGCCCAATATTAGCCACAAAAGATGTCGTCTTTGTATTATCCTGAGATTTGTGACAAAGTGAAGTTATCCATTAACAAAACAGGAAGAAATTTATTTTCAGCTTTCAATATCTTAATACACATGAGATTATTTCCGAATTCCGGATAATTAATATTTTTCATTTCATAAAATGTATCCGACGTTTTAAAGGAAGTAATACGTGTTGAGGATTTCATAAATATGAAAGAAATTTATTTATGAATTTAAATGAGGTCAAGAGACTTCTGATGCATTTACTGTGAGAACATAAAAGATAGTTTTTTCTTTGTATCTACTTAGACTGTTACATGATCATTCTTATTTGAATAGTTTTCAAAGTATTTAGAAATGTATTAGCTATATCTTGCTTGGCTTTCTTCTAGCTTACCATGACTGCTGTTATATATAGAGAAAGCAAACACTTATATGTAGTGCTTGGAAAATCATTAAACAATCGACGAAATCTCACAAGTCTCAATATTTTTATTGAAGTATTCATTTTAAGAAAAGAGTTGATAATGTAGCATAATTTTTAAAAAATAAAAATCTGTCAAGCAGCATTCATTTTAAGAAAAAAAAATTGGCAATGTAGCATTATTTAAAAAAAATATAAATATGTGAAGCAGCATTCATTTTAAGAAAAAAATTGGAAATGTAGCATATTTTTTTAAAAATAAAAATTTGTCAAGCAGCATTCATTTTAAGAAAAAAATTGATAATTTGGCATTATTAAAAAAATAAAAATTTGTCAAGCAGCATTCATTTTATAAAAAAAATTGTTCTAATGCATTTCAATACCTGAATTTCAGACTGAAAACAGTATTGAAGTAATGCATATAAGACTTATATAAAATTGGTGCGCTTTATTTAATGAATGAAAGTTCTTAATCTTAATAAAATCAAACTTCTGTAATAATATAATATGATACTACATTGTTAGAATTTCATTAAATATATTAATCAAGTTCTACGTATGCCATCAATCATATTCTTGGAAACGATGTGATTTGTGCGGCTCTAAATGATTAGGAGTAATTAGCAATTTCAATGAATGGTTGTGCTTTCCTCAATGATACATTAAAATATCTAAAAAATGAGGATTACAAGAAAACGAAACAAAAATTATGAGAAAAATAAAATATTTGTAAAATATAAAATGAAATACTTGTAATATTTTTTATCAAACAATCTAAGCGCTATTTGAGCTATATATTATTATTTTCAAATGATAAATTTAGAGTAATACTGTAATATTAAAATAATTAAATTCTGTTTTCTGTTGGCAATGGTTAAATGAAATTAATATTCTAGGGTATTTACCTAGCTGTTTTTAGCATGTTCATCTAGAAACTCTACACATTATTTACACTTAAAATGCCTTATACTGTTCAGTTCTTAACCCTATGAGCCCTATCTCGCCTCAAACCGCCCGTTCGACAGAGGCCGGACTCAGGCGGTTTTGGGTGCCTTAGTGAATTTTACAGGAGAAAAGTGGTTCCTTTCTTTGTTCACAATTGATCGCCCAAACTTTGGTGTCGTTCTTCTGGAATTTCTATAAAGAAAGGAAGGATTCCATTCTGTTTTCATGAACGAAAAGTTACTTCAGTTTTTGAGGTACTGGAATTCTCACTCTAGCCGGGTTCAGAGAGTTAAACAAGAATTTTGTACAAAAGCTGAGAAACTGCATATCGATGAAAGAACTCTAGTTAAAGCCATTCCATATTTTGTCACTGAAGAGAAACATAATTAATATTTTTGTAGATGGAAAAACGGCAACTACATGTTGGACTTATTAGCAAAAATTTGTTTTCTGAGTAAACAATGATAACTTAGGTATGAGAAACAGCTGAACTTCATTTCTTTCTAATTCTCTGTGTTTCCACTGCACAACATTATACTAGAATGGATCCAAAAAAAGTTTACAAGGGTAATTAAAATTTATTTATTGATAATCCACAGAAAATACGAAAAGAGAATGAATAGTCTTACTAGTCGATAGCTTTTCCACATAATCACCAAATTTATTTAAGCATTTATGTGAAAGCAAAACCAACATGTTTAACCTGGCTTGGTAGAACTCGCATCCCTATCTATCCATTGAAACAGTTCTAGGCAGCTGTTTTAGCATCACTGACTGAAGAGGAGATTGTCCCAGATAAGTGTTCCTCCAATTTTGGAAAAAGGAAATAGTCACTTCGTGCCAAATCTGGGCTATAAGGGGGAGGCTCCAGACTTCCCACTTGAACTTAGCAGGAATTCTTACATTTTGCTAGCAGTATGTGGCCTGGCATTTTCTTGCAGGAGGATGGCAGCACCACTCAACATGCCAGGGCATTTGCGTTCCCTAAGGAAAGAATCACTGCTCGCATCTCCAAGTGAGACCACTTTTCTAAAAGTTTTGCCATTTCTGACGGGTCGGCGAACTTACATTAACTATTCCCACAACCGCTGTAAGACAACTAGAGCCATCTGTCTCCACTCTGAGGAAAAAATATTCCAAACATAATAATTACTTAACAAATACTGCTGCTTGTAAATTTTTTTTTGGGGGGGAAATCCATCCTCGTGGTAGATTTTGGCAAAATCATGAAACTAATTTAATTCAACATAAAGGGTGACAGAAGAAACAGAGGAAGTATTTACAAAGGAAAAGGCTAAAGGCATATAAGTAAATCATACATTTAAAGAGGAAAAATACAATAAATGTTAACATATGTATGGGCATAATAAATCTATTATGTAATGTACAAGATGTAGGAACGCTTAAAAAATAAAGCTACCATAAAACAGGTATAAAATAAACACAGATATTTTGTTTAAGAAATAAAGCAAAAGACACAAATAAAAGTAAATGCAATTGTAAACTTTAAATTATAATAATAAACTAAGATGAAATATATTAAAACAAAGTATCTAAAAGTAAATATGCAACACGATTTACTATCTAAGAAATGTGAAAACATTCTAAAAATATACTGCAAAAGCTGTGTCTGAAATATTTTATTATACTTTTCAAATTTAAAAATATTCAAGTAAGACATCCTGACCAATTATTAAATATCATTTCTTGATCACTAATATGTATTTAGTTCCAAAATCACTCGCATTTCCTTTATACAGGGTGTCCACACTTATCGTGATCAATAGCTAATTTATAAACAGTTAGAAATAGATATACAGTTCCAATTAGAAAAATGCTTTAAATGAGGGGGGAAATTATAATATATGTTTTTTGTGTCACTAAATATATTTCTGAAAAAATACGAAGTCTAACTTTTTATACGGTCCCCTGGTCCTATCAGTCATATCTAGTAAAATGGTCTTTACATTCTAACATTTTAAACAAAAAAAAAAGTCCCACTCTACTGCGACTAAAATTGAGCGAGTTCTGGAGCTTCAGATTTCATGATTTTTAACCAATCAGCGGCCTCGAAGAGCAAGTGCTGTGCATTTTATTGGTGGATCGTCTTCAAGACGGCTATTGAAATGGTGTAAAGTGGTCCAAGTCAGCGATATTCAAAACTCCATAACTCGATCAGTTTTAGACGCAGAAGAGTGGGACTTTTTTTGTTTAAAATATTAGAGTGTCAAAAATATTTTACTAAATATGACTGATAGGACCGGGGGACCGTACAAAAAGTCAGTCAAAAAACTTTTTCAGAAATACATTTATTCACTCACAAAACATATATTATAATTCTTCCCTTCATTTAAAGCATTCTTTTTTCAATTGGAACTATATGTCTATCCTTAACGGTTTAGAAATTAGCTATTGACCACGGTAAGTGTGGACATCCTGTATAATACACGGAAGTGAGTTTAAAGATTCAAGCAAACTGATGTAAAAAATTATTTATTGTTCAAAATTTTTATTTATTGTCAAATTATTATTTATTGTAAAATTATTATTTATTAATGAACTATGAATTATTCATTGGTTCAGATTCCTCTGTTGGAATAATATGGACGGCATTTTTCTTTTCTTTGTGATTGTATAGAAAAAAATATATAAAAATAAACACATTATTAATAATTATTATAATTATTTGATTTCAGACTTACGGAAATTTATTAATACAAAAGTCTTCGGTAAATGATGGTAACTTCAATTTTCATCTCATATTTGTTGTCTTTTTATCCAAAATAATAAATAATTCTAATTTACAATTTAGACGAACCCTTTAATTGAAACTTAAGTGCATGCCTGTAAAATTGTTTCTATATATGGGGCATGCTTCTTAAAATTCTATTGTTCCTTTGAAAAAACGTGTCTTATATAAAATATTAATCTTTTATATTTAAGTAATTTGCGTAAGAAAGAATGTAATTTATTTTTATTCCTTCTTTTCAAATATTAAAGTATTAGAATTTCCACAATGTTAATTTAAATCCTTTTAAAAGTAAATAAATTATTTTTAATACACGTTAAGAAATATTAATCAATAATGTGCTATAATTTTCTGAAATTCATTATTCTCATTTTTTAATGATCTGATTCTCTTTTAAATATCACTCAGTACAAAGAATTTACCCAGGTTTCAAAGTAATGCTTTAAATCTTTACATGAAATGTCAAATCTATTTTTATGAAAAAATACATTACATGAAATTTTAATTTAAAAAAGCCTGTCCGCTTAAATGTAATAAAATCTCATGTCATTAGTTGATAACTTAAACCCACTTTAAACCTAGATATATGAAAAAATGGAAAATGAATTCTGTATATAATGAAATGTGTGAGTTCTTATCTGGCTTTAACATGAATGACAGGGAAATATTGAATCAAGTTTTTCATTACCGCTAAAGTACCTGCAGGCAACACCTGATATTGTGGAACGAAATGGGATTTCCCTTCGGGCATTTTTCCTTCATTCAACTTTTTTTTTATGGTAAAGAAAAGATAGAACAAATTTTTTTTATCTCATTTATGTATTTTTATTGAAACATAGTTCTAAAATACTGAGCTTTTCTATGATGTCTGAGATTTTGATCGGAGATTAAAACTAATATTTCATGAGCATTTTTACTTATCTACGAAGGTGAGAAAGGTATTTCCTTTGCATCTCCTGATTTAAATAGATTCTTGAAAGAAAGCAAAATATTTAAAATCTACATTTAAAATGTATCTGCAATTCATTCATTAACAAAATCGGTGTTTTTAAGGGAATATGCATATATTGCGGTTTTTCAACTCTTAAAATTTGTTCAATGATTTTTGTTTCATAATAAAATCTCTATAACTTATTAAAATTTTGAGCATGTGCATGTGAATGAAAAATAGCTTTCGTTTCAAACGAAAGTTTCTGTTAACGTCAGATTTGTTTATTTTCCCTTCATTATTATGAAAATCATTTTATTAAAAATCAGAAGCTTCAGGAATGAAACAATTTTAATTACAGTAATGATTGCTGAATTTTTTTACGTCTTCTAAATCTCTGTACAAGAAGAGTATGTTTATGCAAGTTCCTTGTAACTATATAACTAGTATAATAAAATTTCTAAGTATAAGATAGCTAATGATATACAGAAAACAATCCCTTGAATATTACTCAAAATATTAACTATTGATTGTTCTGAAACAAACCACTTTTCAAGTGTTTGTCTCTTAGTTAATAGTTGGTACCTTGTAAGTGTTACACTCTATTAAATAAATGACGTTCGAAAATGCAGTTATTTAGTATAAAATAAATACACAATCCTTTTTTAAGATGAAATGAAGATATCAGATGCTGAAATGAAGCTTTTCATTATGAAATAAAAGAATGAAATTGATGTTCACTGCATGAATCATTCTTCAATTGTTTCAATTTCCATTTATTTGCCTGCTATTGTTTAGCAACAGATTCTGAAACCCTTCGCGTTTTTGCGCATGCGCCGGGCGGAGTTATTTTCATCAAAATAGGGGGAAAGTGAAGAATGGAAGGGTGGTGTTTACATTTTATTGAGCGTGATCTAACAAAGAACTCCGGAAATGCGCTCATATGACTCATTGCCTGACACCTCTTTCCGGGTAAATCGTCCAAAAGTGGTAGTCTCGGAATCCGTCGCTGGACAGTAGTTTATTTTTGGCACTAAATATTGAAAATCAATAATTTTTGTACCTATTAAATACAACTCTCATTAAAGAAAGTGAAATTTGGTTAATACTTTTCCCGATCATCATCGTAATTTAAAATAATAAGAAAATCTGAAATGCACAGTTTTTGTATTTTCTTAGAAGAATCTATTAGTTTATATGCTTTAAAGCATTTTTCTAGAAACTTTCATTAGTTATCACATGTGATGAAGATTGATTTTTAGTAATTTATAATAAAAATGTTTGTAATGAGATTTTTAAACGAAAAGTGAATGTAGCATCTTGTCAACAAACCTGACATCGTTCTTGTTAAAGTCTCTCAAATTTTTAATCTTACTATTTCTGGCTACAACTACGTAAGTGATATTATTTGATAAGAGCTATTTCTATTATCTTAAGATTTGAAGTATCTGTTTCAAGTAAATGAAATAATTTTTTGTTTTATTTGACAGAAATATTACATGCATTTATTAATCTATTTATTTCGAGAAATATTTCAGAATATATATGATGAAACATGTTTTCGTTAGTGCCAATTAATCAGTTTTAAATTTTCTCTATTGTATCCTATTTGAAATTTTAGATGACGATTTTGGGAATCTCTCATGCATTTCAATTTAATAAGCGTGATTGGAAAAATATATGAAATAAAGAATTAACTCTTAAATTTAATAATTTTATCAGATATGCAACATTACAAATGACATATTTTTCTTCCGAAAATTTAAATCTTTACAAAAATTAAAAAATAAAATTTTTCATTCTGAATCGATATTTTATATTTGTCCTTATAAATAAGTTTTTAATAGAAAATGTCTTGAAAATAAAACCTCAATGAAATTTCAAAGCAATTAATTACATTTTTCTCAAAAGCAAAGAAAGAAAATAATGCAAATTGTTTTTCAGTTTTGAATTTGAAATTTATAGAATAATGGCATAAAATTTAATCTTTGACAAATTAATCTGTTATTTATATAAAGATTTATGTCTTTAGATACATAAGTATAAGTATAAATACATAAGCAGACAGACAAATAATTTATGCTGGGTGTTCACATTTCATGCAACAAAGTGATTGAAGGGAATTTTATAATTTATAGCGAATTATATGAAACATTTTAATTATAAGAATGCATGCAATATTTATCACTTAAATTCTACCATTATGTGTAAAACTGTTTAAAATTCAGAATAAACGTAAATTCATTTCTTAATTACTTATCAAAGTTCAACTTAAACTTCTCACCCTTTATTCTATTTTGTATTAAAAATCATTCCAGATGCGAAAAACCAAGTGTATTTGAATAATTCTGAAAATTACATTCTGTAAGTGTTATTTTTAAAAGAGCATTGAATTTTCTCCAACTCACAAAATTTCTAAAAGATGCAAGTTCTTTACACATAACTCTGAATTAAACTTGAGAAAAACAACAGCAATAACATCTTAAAGACAGCTTTGTTACAAACTTTAAACTCCATTCCTTCCTAAATGCTTGTCATCCAAATCGGGCAGTTAACTTTCTGAAAACACTTCAGGGAGAGAAGTAATTTTACACCTTTAGAGATTTAGGAAACTTCCATTTCTAAAATCCACCTCCCTAAAAAACAATAAGCATATGAATAAAGCTTGGAATGAATGTAATTGTGTTTTTCACAGATCACAACAAGTAGTAAAAAGAAATAAAAATAAATTAAGGAAATTTGAACTGTAATAGAGGTAAAAATGCAATAACATTAACAAAAAAAATGCTTCTATTATTCTTATTTTGTCTCTATTAGATATTTTTTCTATACAACAAATAGTAATGTTTTTTTCAGCAATTTACGAAAGCTGAAATTTCTAAACATTAGTTTGAAATTCTGTATATGAATTATGCCTGTTGATTGTAAGACTTTTAATTATTTTATCTGAAGTGGTGCAACAGCCAAAGGCCGAGAAATTCTCTAAAGGATGTGAGCCGATTTCTCCTGCAAAGATTTTCATTTTTATTAAGTTTCCCTTTATTTGTCTGAGACAAATATTATATATCTACTTTTCAATTATTCAGAAAAATGCGAATAAGTGTAACTCCAGTCGTGCTAATGTGTCATGATATACTGTGAATCGATCCATAGTTAAATAAACCAAGAAAAAGATCTGTCAATCCGTATTATAAATGAATAGATTTATTTCTAATGCTTGGGAAATAAGCCTAGTTAATAATATAAAACACACTATTAATTGTTCGCACGCAGAATTCCAATGTCTCCCCATCAAATTATTGTCAGCCTATGCTTTCGATAAGACGAAAATTTGAAAATTGCATTGGATTTCGAAAATCATTGTCGTAATTATCTCAAAGAGTTGTTCGCTGGAATTTTTATTAAATGAAATCATTCTTTTCCTATTTATTTCTGTTGCAGGCATTGTTATGGCTTCATATAAATCCGAAATACAGTTTTCATTATTTCCAAACTTTCCTAAACATACCATTCCAGTATCTCGCGATCAATTTATCTCCTTCTCACAGAATTTCCAAAAAGAGAAAAGTTTTGTAAACATGACCGGAACTCAATTTGAGATAAATAACTCGCAATGTCAAGAACATCTCAGAGCGAGCTTCGTTAGAAACTTCAAGCCAAAACCCCCCATTCATCCTTCAGTATCTTGCATCAAAAACAGGCAAACCAACCTCCTTAAAACTTTTGCAGAGAAGAAATATCTTCATATCTTACGAAACTTCCAATTTCTATGTCACAACCACGGAACGCCAGGAAATTCTCTGGATAATTTGTTTCCGATGATTTCTTGCATATTTATCTCCATATATATATTTCTCTTTACTTTTCTCAGCGACAGCTGGCACTTATTGAGGTTGAGACAATAGAGCTGCTTCGAGATCGATATGGAAGTAGTGCTGCTTGCTGTGTATTAAAACGCTGAAATGTCCCTTGCAATAGAATAGAGCGGGTTCATCTTCTAGTTTGCTGTTTACTTTAGAAGCGCTAAGAGGAATTTCCACTGCTTTTCTTAGCAGGGTTCTTAGATTCGCGGGATCTGTGAAAACAATAGATTTGATACGCTTGGAAAATTCTCTTTAGGATGAAGTCTGACAAATTAAACGAAGCTCTCTTTTTCTGTTTCCTAGCTTCTAGAAAATATTTTATAAATGTTACTCCTCTAAAGTAGTTTGGTAATGGAGTCGGCTCGATAAAACTAGTTAAATTTCCTTTTTCGCAGTGATTAATCATATGTCTCGGCATATCCTTTTAAGTACTAGTTATTACGATTAAACTACTTTTTTATGAATATACTACTTTTAAAAAATTCATATCTACGTCTATATTAATGTGTTTGCTTTGACTATGTATTTGCAGCTTATTTACAGAATTTATTGGAAATATTCTCTTAAAATATACATGTCTGTTGCATTTTTATGTTTTATCTCGAGGAGTCATGCTATGTCAACTCCAGATATAGTTTCTCCGAAAACTGGGGAAAATTGCTGTTATCGAGTTTTAAAAAAAAATGATTTAATGAATATATAGTGAGAATTTTTTGACGACATGCCGTGAGACAGTAAAACCTCATTTGTAATAATTTATCTTGAAAATTGGCCTCCTGACACATAGTGTGAGCCTTCCTTTAAATATTTTATGATTATCAATTGTACTAATCTAACGATAAATCTGGATTTTGCAGTGTTAATAAATCGTCTCATTTTATTATGTATTTATAATCAAACTCTGTTATAAATCAAATATTATCAAATAAATTAGGCAAGCTGGATAATGCTATTTAAAACTTCAGATGTGACATAAAGTATAATCATTCACTATATCAAGTTTTATCATATAAACCGAAACACTTTCATTAATCCGAATTAAATTTATGCAATAACTATTTACGATCTTTGTTAACTATCTATACACAAAGGATTTTTTTTCAATTTTTTGTACTTCATAGTGGTAGTTTATCTTCTAAATCCTCTAAATTTATTGTTAAAAAAAGAAAAAAATATTAGCATACGATGAATATTGAGTTATTAGTACATATTTTGGATTATAAGTCAGAACAAGTAACGAAAACCAAACTAAGTATTTAAGGCATTAAATTTTTCTAAATCCTCTAAATTTATTGTTAAAAGATAAAAAATATTGGCGATACTGAGGTGAATATGCAGAAGTTATTAGTAACATATTTGGATTATGGTACAGAAAGTAACATAATCCAAACTAATAAATATTTTTAAGGCATTAAATTTTTAAAAATAATAATTATTTTTCAAAATGCTCGTAATATATTTTTACAACAAGAAAACAAATAAAATGCCATTGATGTAATTTGCTATTAATTTATCCTAAAATGCTGTGTATCGACCTTCATAAGCACACAGATAAGAGAGATTGTGATATCTTTTCTCTACATTCGAACACTTGAAAAGCATATTGGGGAATAAAACATAATCTTAAAATAACGTGCGTTTTAATTTTGTGCGAATAAAAAAACAATCTTCTGAAATTCTTGGGTACTCATGATATACATTAGAAAATTCCGAATTTCCCTAGAATTGCTTTTTTAAACAATATTTCTTATTCAGTTTGATTAAAAAATATTTATTAAAATGAATCCCCCTGATTGTTCGGCTAATAATTTAATATGTTAACTATGCTTTTTCAAAATATTTAACTCTGTGAACCCTAATCCGCCTCAAGCCGCCCCATTCAAAAGAGATTGGACTCGGGCACCTGAGTGAATTTTACGGGAGAAAAGTGGTCCATTTCTTTGTTGACAATTGATCACCTAAACATGGGTGTCGTCCTCCTGGAATTTCTGTAAAGAAGGAAGGATTTCATTCTGTTTTCGTGAACGAAAATTTACTTCAGATTTTTACAAACTGGAATTCTTACTCTAGACGGGTTCAGAGAGTTAAAAAAATGTATTGCAGTGGAGAATCCGGGGGGGCTATCGGGCTACAGCCCCCCCAGAGATAAACCAGAATTCTTGATTTTAGTTAAAATGACTAGAACTGTTTGTACTTAACTTCCCTTTTTCCAAAAAAATAATAAAAACGTGACAACATTGCTTTCCGGCTTGACAGGCTCGAAAATTTTCCTAATTTTCTAGTCACTCCATTTGTACTTGTAGCGTTGACGCGGTCGAAAACATTTTTTGTCTAGTTATTTCATTGTATTTTTTATTAAATTATCGAAAGTATTGTAGTGTTCTTTGTGATTCTTATTGTCAGGTGAGTAAAGTCTGTAAAGTTAAAGTATTTTGGTGTACATAAGCCATGAGGTTTGACATTCGTCGTGACGATACAAAAATTTATGACCTCATCTCCCCGTAGACCCGAATTCTGGATTCTCCACTGATATATTGCATTTACAAAAGTTCATTGAAAACTAAACTACTTTTTAAACAATACCAATGGATTATGTATACTTTTCTAGAAATTGGTTCATATTTTCGAATCCTCCCCTCAGTATATGAACCTAGCTATAAATT
>BGPR01016920.1:11964-33601 GCA_013235015.1 Araneus ventricosus
AATTTGGCCTGTTTGGTGCTGTTAAAGATGGAATTTTGTAATCGATTTTTCACTCACTTCCTAATGCGCTAGTTCTGAAATTTTGTACAGTTGTGTGTTTCCGACGACAATTTAAAATATTAAAAACAATATAATATATTATTAAATATTTTCAGAAATTATTTATCAGTTAATTGATTAATTTCAATTGAATTTTGATTCTATAAGAGGGGCGCCATCTGGTTTTGAATTTGAGGAAAAATTGATTACAAGATTCTATAATATTGAATTGGGAAATAGATTAAAGACTGAAAAATAAAGTAACGAAAAATAGAAATAATAAATATTTTAATTTAATTAAAAATAGTTTTTTAAAACACACTTTTACTAGAGTGCCAAGCAGAATTTTTTAATTTTATTTTCTGCTTTATAATTATGGGATCCTTTGTTTCTCAAATTCACTCCCAGGTGGCCCCACTGATATAGAATCAATATTTAATTTAATTAGATTACCTGGATATTCGCTGAGCAAACATAAAATGGTTGAGAAGAAAAAATTGTTACACATATTTAAAGTTTAAGCGATATTGTTCAATTTTTAAGAAAGCAGCAGCAACACATTGTTCGAGAATTTAAGCTTGGCATGAAGAATGTTGAAGCCATCACGGACAGCCAGCTGATACTGATGTAAAAGTGGCTGTGCAAAACTGTTTCATTCTGTGAAACTTACATTTGCTTGAAGATCACTGTATACCATCCCAATTTCCTACCAATAAACCAACGGATCGAAAAGTGAACTGGTAACGGGTGGTATCTGCTTCTCACCATTTTTTCCAACATAAAACGATATGCCGTTCTGATGTCGTCTCTTCATTAGTTGATTCAAAAACGTCTGCCACTTAGTCAACTGTTGGAAGGATTCGTTTCCTATCAGCTTCATCAATTAAGCTAAAGTTGATTTTATTTTGATATCTCCAGCTTTGTTCGATGCAAAAACTGGCATCAAATTTAATTTGATAAATGCAAAGATTTCTGTCCAATAAAAATTCTTAATTGTAATCCAAAAGGTAGTTTGGAACTTTTTCATATGCTGGAAACGCTTGCCTTCAAAGTCCTTGAGCAAAACGGGGCTCTTCACCAGGATTTAGGATAAAATTATTCAAGATGACTATACTCTTGTATCTGAACAGTACATCTTTTTAGACTTCAACCGAAGTGGTGCTGTTCGGCAGTTAATGTTGCCAAAGCCATGTGACGTATGTGTTTCTACTATTGAGGATTCGATGCTGTGAGCTCTTCAAATTGAGGATGCATTGGAAATGATTTCAGTGTGAACTTTCTATAGTGCGTGTCAAAAATTTAAACACAACAATAATTTTAAAATAAAGCCTTAAATATTCACTCTATTTTAAATCAGTCTTCATATATGTAAAAAAAACTATAAAATTGAAACTATTTTTGATACAATCATGATTTAAACTTTATTTTCAACCTTGGAATTTAGCAAAAATAGGTGTGTCAGAAGTTTCAGCACAAGAGACGTTTATCTTTTTACAGTCGAGCAAAAATAAAATGTTAATACTTCATTATTGTCCTTTAGATTGAATTAGGCGAAATACGCGGTTTCCCATCGATAACACTTATGCTCTGGCTTTAGTTCAAATCACGCATCCTCATTGGCCGATTTCAGTTCCTCAGCTGAAGAATACCGCTTACCATTTTGATAAACTGAAAGTGTGAGGATACCCCACACGCTTTCTATGGGGTGAAAATCATGACTTAAGCAAAACCGATACCATGTACACTGGTGTCAAAAATAATGCACAATTTTGAAGATGCTACAAAATAGGAGTTAATATGGATAGTTATATATACTATGGTTCGCAATCAGTTGCTGAGAATCGTAGGACACACTATCATCGGAACTCACATTTTACAGTGAAGATTCGATCAGAAGGGCAATTAGGGGGGGGGCAGAAAGGGATGAAGGTGAAAATGGAGTTTGACGCATCCTGTTTCACAGAAACAGGATGTAACTTTCATCAATGGTTATGTTTGTTGTGCTTAGTATTTACATGCATTTTCATAAAAATAGCACATATTTTCGAGAAGATATGGAGGTTTTCTTAAAAAATCCAAAATTTTTCCACATGTTTTTTGCATATAACATGCAGAGATTTTCGCCAAATTGTACGAAACTTATAGAATACTTGACAATATGTAAAAGAAGCATTGTATTAAAATTTGAATTAAAACATTTGAATATTACAGGAAATATGAGCATTTGTAGTAAATAACTTTTTACTGCGCATGTGCGAAACGTAGAGTGCTTTTTTTTTTTCATAACTTCAAAACCGGATATATTGGACAAATATAAAAATTCCAGTTCAATAAAGTTAATATTCAGAAATATATCGGCATACCAACCAGGTGAATTTCAGTACACTCCAAGAAGCTAAATCATAAGGGTCCATGCACAAACTGAAATTTATTAAACTTGAATCTTCGAATAATTATCATCGAAATGCAATTTAAGTTATGCATTTAATTTATTAATATACATGAGTACTCAGGATATTCAACTTTCATGAAATTCAATATTACTGTTCAAAGATTCAAGTTTAAAAAATACCAATTTATAAAAGAATCATCATCATTTAGCTTCTTTTGGGAGTGTACTGAAATTAACCAAGTTGCAATGCCGATACCTTTCTAAATACTAATGGTAGTGAAATGGAATTTTTATATAAGTTGCCTTACATATCTGGCTCTGCAGTTATGAAAAAAAATTACGTTACGTTTCGCACATGCACAGTAAAAAATTATTAACTACAAATACTCCTATTTCCTGTAATATTCAAATGTTATAATTTAAATTTTAATACAAAGCTTCTTTTACATATTGTCAAATATTCTATAAGTTTCGTACAATCTGGTGGAAAACTCTGCATTTTATAAGCAAAAAAGATGCAGAAAAAATTGGGATTTTTTAAGAAAACCTCAATATCTTCTCGAAAATACGTGCTATTTTTATAAAAATGCATGTAAGTACTAAGAACAAACATGACCATTGATGCAAGTTATATCTTGTTATCAGCTTTCTGTGAAACGTGATGGATCAAACTCCATTATCCTCGTGACCGAATCTTCACTGTAAAATGCGAGTTCCGACGATAGTATGTCCCAAGATTCTCAGCAACTGATTGGGAACCATAGCATCCATATTAACTCCTATTTTGTAGCGTCTTTAAAATTGTGCATTACCTTTGGACACCAGTGTAGGATTCAAGCCATTGTGACATTGATTTGGTGGCATGGATTGAAGCTTTGTCACATTGAAAAGTCCAATCTGTTCCACCAAAATTTCCCCAAAAGAAAGCAAATGATTGGAAAGTGTCTCTTGGCAGTTTTCAGATTTTTGCCAACAACCGAGGAAGGTTAGCGAAATCTACCTGCCAATTGAAACAGATCGCTCACCATACCATCAAAAAACCACCACCATGTTGTTTATTAAACATGTCCCTTGGTTCTTTCAAAGATCATATCAATAGCAAGCAAACCCATCACGACCACCCAAATTCCATTTTTTTTTTTATTATTGCTGATTAAGATATTAAGCCACGTCACCAAATGATCTGTGCTGTTGGGCCGACATGATATTTTTAATTCTTGAAAGACAATAACTCCCAATTGAGCCCAAGTTCCTTTACGCTGGTCGTAGCAGGAGCTAGTCCCTCGTGGCCTTCTAGAACGAGATTTTTTTTACCACGAGCTAATATTTCATAAAATTCCATGTTCGACCTTTTTAAAGCAGCTGCAACTTCAGAGGAAAGGACTCCTGTTTTGTCCTGTACACAGATTTTTGATGCTTCCTCATATGAAAATTCTTTAGACCCAGGCATTTTGAACTAATGTCAAACCAACATTCAGGTTCTTATTAGATACCTAGATATCATATACGTGGGCAACTACTTGTGTGATTTTATTAATTTGCATAAAAGTAGTTTTGTGCTTAAACTTTTGACACAGCAATTTCCGCTCTATTCTTAAAACTTCCGATTAAAAATAAAATTTTAGAGTAAATAATGTTTAATTTCATTTTAAAATTGATTTTTTGTATATATATAAACATTATGCTGAAATAAAGTGGATATTAAAAGTTTTATTTTAAAATTATTGTTGTGCTTAAACTTTTGGCATGCAGTGTAGGTCTAAAACATGGTGATTCCTCAAAATCTTGAGGTCGAATTTTTTGATAATTGCAATACTTTATCGTCGTATACAAGAAAGTAAAAAAAGTGCTGTATAGTGGGGAAGAAAACGTCCATTAAAAAATAAAGAACAAAAACAATGCATATTAAAATTAAATGCTCTCAATTTTATTTACTCTTAACAAACAAAAAATAGAATAATCATGAAAAAAATAAAACCAAAAAAAAAATCATACAAAAAATACAGTCATATTTTAAACATCTGAGCAATAAAATTGAAATAAATATAAAGAAAAATGAAAGTATGCACCAGATTTCTGTCGGAAAAATTTCTTCAACAATTTCTATAGAATTCAATTATGGCTTCGTTGGTCAATTAAATTACACGGCAATACTAGCACAGACGGAACACTTGAGGGTTTTTTTTTTTTTTTCTTTTCTTTAACAACTTGACTTGAACAGTATCATTTAAAAATTTCCTGTCTTTTTCAGCCGATTTAACCGATATAAACAAAATAGATTTGTATAGTTTAAATAATTATTTCATAACAAATGCAAACACTGCATAGTAAAATGTTCTGCAAATAAGTACAATTCTGATCTTGTTAAGCCATCAAAAACTATATTTACCATCAGTATTTGAATGCCTATGCCAACTAAAATCTCATACTATCAAAGAAAATAACAGGCTCACAATCATTGGATACCAATAACTGTTGAAGTCTAAATGTGCAGAAAGTACAAAAATCAGTCAATTCTGAAATAAATATTTTATTTGCTGACATATGTTTATTTCTTTATATTTTACATGTTGAAGGTTATGACCAAATTGGGTTGCTCTCTGTCTGGTGGCCCTATATTCATCATTTGAAGGGCATTGCATTAGTTAATATAATCACTGCAGCACTTTTTACAATCTTAAGCATTAAAATACGGATAGCATCGATATGGAACTGTAAGTCACTGGTGGTACATGTCACATTCAATATGGGAAAAATTTATGTTATTCCTAAATCACTGTAGAATATTTTTGATATACAGTAGAACCCTGGGAATCCGAACAAATTAGGGCTGATCTTTGTTCGGATTGCAGGGAATTCAGTAAAATCTCGAGACTCTAAATTCTCTTGCTATACCAAATGCAGTAGAGTAACGACTCTGGGTGTTCTGTGAAGGCGTACGGTAAGAGCTAGTGTGATTCGCATGGTACAGTGGCAAACAAGTTGAGGGGGAAAAGAAGGTATCCGAGTTTGTTTCTACTAATTAAGGTACTGTATTCATTCTTAAAGACCAGTTTGAATACTTCTTTAAGGTTAGGAATAAACAATAGCTTTGTTTCTGACTCCTGTTATTTTTTTTCTTCATTTTTCAGTAAATATTTTCAGAAAATTTTAAAAATATGTTCGGATTATTCAAAATTTCGGATTCCCAGGTTTCTACAGAATTTAATTAATGCCAGAGAATGAAATGCTGGGAGAAGGAGCTCAAACAAAAAGTTATTAGAATAAGATTTTCAAGATTCTAAAATTACCGTAAAACATTTTCAATACATTTAATTACATGTCACAGAACAGAATGCTGGGAAGTGCAATTTTAACAAAAAGCTACAAGAATGAAATTTCATGCATGCAGCTAAAGAGGACATGTATTTGCACGTAAATACGTAAATTTTGTTTTCATTAATAAACAAAGATAATTTTTTTTTAAAAATACAAATATGCCTCCCCCTTTCCCCCAAAAAAAAATTATAAAAAGCTTTTCTACAGAAGTTATATTCAAAAATTTTATTTGTGGGACAAATCTTATATTTTTTGTACTACTTTTATCACAAAAGTACATTGTGCTTCTAAGGTCTATTTTTAGCCCTAAGTATACTGTACCTGCAAGAGTTCAATGAAATAAATTAGCAAAAGAAACTGAAGCAATCTACAAGTCTTATCCATGCAACATTACTCTGGGTAATCATCTATCTGCTTTGTGTATAAAATTACAAAAATTCTGGAAAACATTTTCATGAACTTTGAAATAATTATTTACATTAAACTCTTCAACTACATTTCTGACAATATATTCCTCAATAAATTTAATTCTTTTTTCCTGTGAGAAACAACCTACACAGCTTATGTATGATATCAGGATTTTTTTTAAAAACTGATAATTATCATTCCAATAATATTCTTGTGATAGTTTAAACATTTGGCAGCTTTCTTACCTTATGTTCCGAATCAAAATTTCAGTTTATTAAGTGTAGGAAAAAAAGTGTAAGTATACAAAAGGATTAATTTAAATGAAGATTACTTTTAATTGGTTGGCATAACCAGAATTTTACTAATTCCACTGGAAATTGCATTTTCCTAATAGAACTTGGAGATTAATGAAGTCAACACCAAACACTTTTTTTTTGCCAGCACTAACTTCACACATTTGTAACAGATTTAATTTTTTTTAATTTATCATATTAAATTATTAGTAGTAAATTTATTCACTAAATATCAACAATCAGTGTATCAGTTTACTTGATGGCTCTTGATTCTAAACAAAAACTCTTTATTAATCAGGCAATGCAACAATCAAATTTTGGCCAGATGCATCTAATAAGATAAAATTTATGAAATTCCACTCAGTTTTCAAGAAAGTTATTTGAAATTATTTATATTTTAACCTACACACATAATTTTTCAAAGACAAATAGAAATACTTTATTAAATAATATCTACATTTTGAGATTTTGTAATAAATTTTGTTCTTTTAAACCTGTTACAGTAGAATTTGTGAATCTGAACAAATTGGGGCCGACTTTTGTTGGGATGCCATGGAATTCGGATTATCTGAGAAATTCGTAAAATACTCGATGTACCAAATGCAGCAGAGTATTGACTTGGAGTTATCTGTGAATGCGTACAGAAAGAGCTGGCCATGATTCACAGAGTATAGGTACAAAAAAGTTGAAGGTAGAAAGAAGATATCCAAGTTCGTTTCTACTAATTAGCGTGCTGTATTCATTCTTAAAGACTAATTCGAATACTCCTTTTAAATTAAGAATAAGCATTTTCCTTGTTTCTAATTCGTGATTGTTATTTTTCCTTCATTTTTTTGTAAAAATTTTTTTAAAGAAGATGTTTGAATTATCCGAAATTTCGGATTTCTGTGGCTCAGATTCCCGGGCTTCTACTGTATGTAAAGACAATACAAAAAAAAAAGGCATTTGCAAAAATCTTTAGGTTACTCAATTTGTTTTTAATAATCATTAAAAGCTATAAAATGATTGGTTTCAATTATTAAATGCAGAAACATTAACTGAATGGATGCAAACTAGAACCAAAAGCTTTGTATTATTATCTTAGTTTTTCTCTCATTTGGTAAAGAATTCTCCAATTCTACTTTTTTAATATGTACAGTTCCTCAAACATAACCATAATAAAAAATAAAGTTAATACATTTTAGAAATAACACACAATATAATTATAAATACTAAAACCTGATATAGTTGTAACATAACATGCGTGTACTCAAGAAGAAGAAAAAACATTTGAAAACATTCAAAATTTATGTTTGGAATGACTTTTGAAGATCTTTTTCATGCCCATAAATTTAACTATATGAAACACATAGCAAGGGAAAAATTAACTAGAATTTAATATATAAATGAAGCATGAGGTTTTACTGAACTAACAAATAAACTGAATCACATGGTCACACTACATGATAAACATTCTAAATACGGGTAAATAAATTTGTTAAAACAAGTGATAATGAGAGGAAGAAGGGAGGAAGTTAAAGGAAATAAATTTAATTTTAAAAAAGTTTTAAAAACATACTTCTATTAGTGAAATAAACAGAAGAATTTTTTATTTTAATTCTTTTCTAGTCTTTAATTTGAGATCTATTGTTTCTTAAATGCACTACCAGGTGGGGCCACAAGTGTAGAATTAAAATTTAATTAAATCAACGGTTAACTGATAATAAAGTTCCGAGTACTGAAATAGTGTACTGTCATCAAGAGACACAACTGTACAATATTTCAGAACTCTGGTACATCAGGAAGCGAGTGAAAAATTGATTACAAAATTCCATCTTCACAAACATGAAACAAGTGAAGTTAAATAAAAGTGTCTAATAAAAACAGAATAAGCAGACCAGAGAATATATAGAAAGTCTTCATCAGAAATCCCATTTCCCAGAAACAATGTTTCGTGCAGTTGCTTGTAGGGAAGAATGGGGTAAAAACCAGATACCCTTGATTCCGGCGCTATTAGTTCTCCTTTCCAGCAGACAAATACTGAATTACACTCTACTAGACAAGAAAAGGAATAGTAATAGTGGAATGTTGTAGCTATTGAATTCAATGCATCTGTGAAGATTTATTTGTTTCAAGAAGTCAACTCTCTAACGTTCATTTGATTTTAAACTATCCTCACTTAATAATCATTATAGTTATGAACACTCTATTTAGTCCAGCTTATTATATGTTCACTAAGGATTTATACCCTATCAAACAATAAGAATTTAGTTAAATTTTTGAGCAGTTGTATTTCGTTTTTATAACCTCTGCACTCGGGATAAAACCGGGTACTCTAAGTGGTGCAAGACTGGGGCAGTCAATATTGATAATTCCTCCGATTAAGACAATAAAAACACATCAAATGTTGATTCTTTATATTTTAATGATGTATTTTCTAATTTAAATAGAGAAGAAGGGTTAATCCATAGTAAAAACTGTCTTAGCTGGTTCCACGAAAGTTGAAGTAGCATGGAGGAAGAAAACAACTATTTTACATATGAATTTTGTAACTAATATTCTTGCCTTTGTCATTTAAAATAAAAATGTCTGCTATTTTTCCCACTGATAATCAAATTTTTCTAATTTCCCATAAAGTTAACATGTGTACCCAATGACCATTTTTATAAAAAATATCATTGGTACAAAATGCAGTAAAACTGACTTTTTACTTTCTCGTATACGAAGTATACAAAGAGAAAGTATTGTAATCGTCAAAAAATTCAAACTCGAGATTTTGACGAATCTCCACGTTTTAGACCTCCCCGAGTCCGAAAAACACAATTTTGGAATTATGTCTGTCTGTCTGTGTGTATGTCTGTCTGTCTGTGAACACGATAACTCGAAAACTATTAGAGCTACAGGGATGAAATTTGGAATGTGGTCTTTAAACATAATTTGTAGGTTTCTATCAAATTTTGGACAAAATCCGTCAACGGGAAGTCTGTCTGTCTGTCTGCATGTTCGAGGTCATGCGAACGCTATAACTCAAAAACTAGAAAAGCCAGATGGATAAAATTTTATACACAGTTTTATCGTCATGAATGTAGGTCCGTATAAAATTTTGTGCCAAATCCGTCAACGGGTTGACTGTCTGTCGGTCTGTATAATCGCATACTTGTTAAGCCTTCGTTTCACAACCATCTCCACGCGCATGCCTACTTAGCTATCTCTGGTACCAAGCGGGAGGATTACGTCACTTTGTCCTTGAGACGGAGTTTGCGATTGATATGTTTTATCTCCTGTTTTGTTTTCGCTCACTCGTATAATAGCGGATCTTCCTGGAGTGTGATGGAAAATAAATATTGCTAAGTTTTAATATATAAACATCTCTTTGAATATGATTCTTCACTTAAATATTTTACAATCACTATAATCTGCAATGAAAAACCTTCTGATATTCGTTGCATTCTGGATTACAGTAGGTTCGATTTTTTTTTATCCACACAAGGGGAGGGGAAATGACAAATTTTTGAGCAGTATACGAGAAAGTTTAGGGGAGGCCACTCACACTGGTTCTAAAAGATATATTGTACTCTGATAAACAATGAATACTTTAATAACATTTGACAAGCTCTATGTTGAACAGTTAAGCTCCAACAGGCCTTCGAGTGTTACGTACCCGGTTTTACCCCCACTTTCCCCTATATGCACATTATTTCTAATAGTTCACCACAAACTGTGAAAATTTTACTTTCATTTTGCAAATTGCTGTGAATAAATTATATCTCTGGTGGTATTTTAAAATGCAAATTAGTTGATTTTCTATGAGTGGCACAAATTTATACAGATTATTCCCTGTTAATAATTAATGCATAAAATGGATGAGCAACTGCTTGGGATAGACACACATAATCCATCATGATATTTTATTAAAGGAAAGAAAGCAAATGCAGAAACTAATATACTAACTGTAACTCAAAAATAAAAACTATTTGAAAAACGCCACTTATCACAAAAAATATCTGTACGAACAAGCATGAACTATTTTTTTAAACCATTTTTCAACAGTAAAAAAATTAACTTTTCTATTAATTGGAAACAATTACAATTTTTTGTCGACAGTAATTAAAAAAATACAATGCAAAATGCTTATCAAAATATTTATAAAAGCCATAAATATTTTGAAACACTTCCAAAGGATTTTAACTTTATAAAATTAAAAATAAAAGAAACTATTATTAGATAGTTGTCTGCAAAATAATTGAAGTAACTGTAACAAGAGAAATAGTAATGAATATAACCACACAACAAAGATATTTATAAAGTTTAGCTTCTACCTCATGTATGTGCTACAATCATTGCGATTGCAAGTTGAAATATTATCATGATATTATGTTTTTTAAATAAAACTTCCTATTCAAAATCGTATAATGGAAGACACCACAAATTATAAATATGAATCTAGAAATACAAATCTGAAGCCCAAGCATTATACACAACAAAGGAACTATTTAAAGTTCAGCCACCATGTAAATCATTTAGAAATTAACTAAAAAAGAGACTAAGTATCAGGTATCTCAATAATAACAAAATTATTTATTCCAGCATGAAAAATTTACAAATGTTGCACTTTCATGCTAATGTGAGATAAAAACAAATTGTGAATGCAGTGCACATAAAAAACGACTAATAACAAAAAAAAATCAAATTAAAAGAACTTTAAAATTTTATACACAAAAGTAGTTTTTAATAAAACCAATGAAATAAAAAACTGTAGATTTGAACGACATTAAAAATGAAATTCAGAGGTGAAATATTTTTTCCAAAATGAACATAAAGAGGAATTTAAAACATTTCTAGTTTTTTAAAAAGGAAAGAAAGTTAAAAACAGTTTAAGAAAATTGTAGATACAAAATTGAATAGAGGAATACATGCAAATTATATACAGTGATTGAATTAAAAACATTATTGCAACAAAAAAAATCTGTTAAAACATTAATGTAATAAATTTTACATATGCAGATGTGTTTTACTGAACACAATTTCAATCTAAATTAATTTTAATAGCAGTAACATTTTATATATGAATATATATATATATATAGATATAAATAAATATTACTATTAAATATATATAATATTAAATAACCAGTGAAATTCTATTTGAAGTATTAATATTTAACAACCATGCCAAAAGTATGCCAGGTAATAGAATAATAATGTGAAGCAAAATAATGAAAATAATTTATCAGTACCAAAAGTTTGTCATAAATTCTTAAAAAGCATTGCTTCACAATAGTTCATAAACATAGTTGCATTCAACACATCATCAACTAATTAAAAGAACAGAAAGAAAGTCCAAAACAACAAGTTGGAAAAGCTACAAACCAGCGACCATGAATATAGGAAAAAAATCTATAACACCTAATTAACAAAAACAGCAATTTTATAAAATGTTCATTAATCTAGTTGAATTGGTATATAAAATAACTATATTCATATTCTTAAAAAATTAATCATGTTATATAGAACATTTAATAATATCGATCTATGATCAACTAAAACCTTAGAGTGATGGAATTTAAAGTAAACTTAATTTAAATTTACACTGTGATCAAAAATTATAGTCTCCTTCAGTTACAACTTACAAGAGGAAACAAAAATGCATTCAAAAAGTATCAACTTCCCCTCTTTACAGCAAAATTTAGGAATTTAAAACCCCCTCCCTTCACCTTAAAGGTGTCTGAATAGAAAAATTCTCCCTCTATCTTCATCCTACAAAATTAATATAAACTTAACAGTCAAGTCGGTTCTTCATAAAAATGCAAGCGCTCAGTGATCATAGTTGAGACGTACCAAACATATGGTAAACTGCGTTTACAATTAAAACACATCCAGGAACATTCTCACTCAACTTGAATGCACAAGTTGGGCATGTCTCAATTTAGGGAGAATAATTAAACTGATTCATAAAAAAAAAAAAAAAAAAAATTCATTTTAGAGATAAACTTATAAGGTAGTTCTGAATGTTTACTTACAATTGCATTATTTATTTCAAAAAAAAAAATCTTTCTAAAATAAATATCATGCTCTTAAATTTTCTTAAAAGCAATCGGATCAAAGAGGAATCAAAATGCATGGAACAGACAGGAAAAAAAAGGGCTTTTAACAAAAAATAAATCTTATACAAAAACAATTTTCAGAAAAAGTTCAAAGCAAAATGCATGCACTTGTTGATATTAAATAACAAAATAATTTCTCCTGTCAACAGTTATTACAAAAACTTTCCTATGTAAAATCATAGCAACAAATTTGAATGAAAAATTATAAACATAATGAAGAAAATCATGTGTATGAAAAAAAATATTCTCATAAATTATTTTATAAGTTAACTACAGTGTAAAATTGGAACAAAGCTAATAGCTCAGTTGGTGAAAAACAGAATCGCATTTTAATGCACTACAGAAAACAAAGTGTAATGAAGTACCAAAAATGACCTAAAAGAAATATTTTAAGGTAATTCTCGAATACTCTTTCAGAATCCAATGGAAAGTAAAAGCCTTTTTATATCTATAACAGTTTAAAAATTAGCTTTTAGGCCACGATTAGAGAGGACACCCTGCCTCGCAAATCCGGTAACTAAAGCTTGACTTGAATTTGTGTTACGGGATTTGAAGCAACAAAGGCTATTATCCCCTACTTCCAATTAGATGCAGTACTAATCATTCCAAGAAAACTGAGCAGATAGTTCCATAGCAAAGATTAAACCAGTCCTTGAGAGTATTAAATCAACCCCAGCAGTAATTCAGAACACGTCGAAATGGAGAGTAAACAATGGATCAGACCCGCTTGTTGTCAAATGGATGCAGCTAATCATTTGGATTCTGGGAAATTCAGACAAAATACTCTTGATATACCAAATGCAGTAGAGTACTGACTTTGACTCAATGAAAAAGAGTATGGAAAAAGCTAGCGGAGATTCACATTATTGAGCATATTTAGTTCAAAAAAAAAATAACCAATTTTGTTTCTACTGATTAAGGTGTTGTATTCATTCTCAAAAACCAATCAAAATGCTTTTTTTAAGTTATGAATAAACATTAGCTTTGTTTCTGATTCCTAATTGTTATTTTCCTTCATTTTTTTTAATAAAAATTTTTCCGAAAATTTAAAAAATATGTTCAGATTATTCACAATGTTGGAATCCTGGGGTTTGGATTCCCAAGGTTCCACTGTAAAAATTTGAAAAATATTATGAAAGTTAACAAAGATACATTAAGGAGCAAATATTAATATAATTCAGATTTAATAACAACCAACTATTTAAAAAATTTAAAACACCCATGGGTTTTTTAAAAAACAATTTAATGTTGTAGCACATAGTTATTTTTCAATTATAATGGAATATACTGGAAACATTGCACAATTTAAGGTAATATCATTAATAATGATCTAATAATAAATAATTTCATCTATAAGAAATTTTGCATTATGATTTTAAAATCATAATAACTTGTCAAAGATATTCCCCAAGTATAAGTCAGAATATTTTTAAAAGCTTTTACTAAGTTCGAAATGTTTCGCGTTTGTATGTAAGGTTGGAATTTTGTGATCGATTTTTCACTCACTTCTTAATGCATTAGAGTTCTGAAATTTTGTATATTTATTGGGTCTTGATGACAATGCAATATTTTAATAATTTTAGATCTCAATCTTCAATTTTAAAAAATTCACAAAATTACCTTCGCACTCGGTAAGGTTCAGTGGTTTCATCTATAGTATTTTTGAGAACTAAAATACTTTACACAGTAATTTAAATGTTTCAATAAAAATAAGTATATCCGATTACTGATCTTTTCAATAAAATAATTGTTGGAATTAGTTCATGAAAAATTGATACTAAGATCCCAAAATATTTATAATGTTGAATTATGACAAATTAACGACTAAAAACTAGAAAATAATAAAAAAAACGATTTCACCAATGCATTAAAAAATTAAATTTTTTCTCAAAAATCTGGAGGTCAAAACAAAAATTGGAAAAGCATGAGGCGCAGGTAGAAAAGCTGTAAGTAAATTAGAATTGTAATCACATTTATAATATATTTTGTATGATGAGTGTTTACTAACAATTCGTTTCTTATGATAATCAATATAGTTTTATATCTTTCTCCTATTGATTTCAGCGCGTCAAGCTTTTACGATTTTTGTTTTGACCTCCTGATTTTTATGAGAATTTTTTTCTTTTTTAATGCATTGGTAAAATTATTTTTTTAAATTTTTTTTATTTTTTTTTATTCCAACAAAATTCAATATGCTTTAATAAAGGTAAATAAATATTTTGAAAGTAGATAAAAAATTAAAAGTTTTATTCTTTTGCCTAAAACATAATAAATTACATACCAATTCTTTTTTATCAACAAAATCAATATATTCCACTGATATTAACTGAATAAATATTTTGAAAACAAAATAAAACAAAGTCATGATCATTGTCAATAAATTATCTTCAAAGGAAGCATTATTTAGATATAAATTAATGTCACTCTCGCGATTCAACAGAATAAATATATTTAAAAAATTCACAGCTTTTGAGTAAGTGAACAATGCATAATTTTTTTTTAAAAAAATCAGAAAAGCTTCAAAGAAATACCCGATATTTCTACATGAGTATTATATTGACTTATAAGCAAAAATACCAGAAATTGCACTTGTAGTAGGAAGTATGGCATTCACCGAAATGGGAAATTTATGATGAATGAAAGCACTAACAACTAAAAGCAGTTTATGTAACTTTATTTACATTTATTAAGAGGTAAAATTTTAAAGCTTGTGTGAAGCAGTGCTTTTTAAGAAAAAGATACTTTGGCACACTGTACATATTTACTCCATTACAGACATCTTATGCTAAGTCTTGAAAATTAAAACAAATATTTTAAATGGGTCCGAGACGATCAAAACATTAAAATATGCAATATTGTTCATGTACACAAAATACAGCTTAAAAGCAAAACTTCACATAAAAGGACAAACAGGTACTATAAAGCAATGAAGATTTAAAATTGCTTTTACACCAGACTAGAAATTTAAAAAATTGACTGAAGCCAAGTTCAAACATTTTCAACGGCCATCTTTTTTACAAATCCATATATATATTCCTATTAGTCTTCAATAATAATTTTTATTTCTCTAAATTTTCTTTTAATGTGGCATCATTAATCCACTAATACTGTAGTATTCACAGAGCAGTGAGTGCGAAGAAAAATTTATGTACAATTAAAAATTTTATTTAAAAAGTCTGTGCAGTCTGTGAAATTTAATCTCTCTTTACACAAACATTTCAACAAGGCTTCATCATTTTTTTTATACATAATTGAAAATATTTACAAGAAACCATTTAATGAATATGGAACCACTAGCTTCTTTCAAGTGTACATTTCACATTTCTCGACACAACGGATCTCTCGCGCATTGAATAGCGATGCCTGCATTCATTGTCATCTCGAGCTGAATAAGACTGACTGGATGGAGAACCACCATCTTTCATTATGGAAGGAAACTCAGACACTGAATTTTCACAATTTACGTCCAAGTCATTGCGAACAATTCTGAATGCCACAGGGACATCAGATGATGATGATGAGTCATTTTTCCAAGACTCCCTATTGGGGTCTTTCCTCAGACGAATAATGATGCGGGTTGAAGCAGGCTGCTCCACAGAACTGAGCCGTGGTGGCTGCGTGTCTTCCGGGTCCCACTCTGGAGAACTCTGAGTATGTTCACTTCTCCCATCACCACTATCATCCGCCATGTCTTTATTAGCCTCTTTGAGAGGTTTAGTGTCAGGATGCTCCAATTTAATGATAACAGATCTTTTGTTTTTAGTTTTTTGCTCACTAGGCTTTTTCAAAGGATACTCCCTGCTGTGTCTCAGAGACATGCGGAAACCAGGGCTCTCATTTGAATCAGATAACTCCAGAATGCCATCGAGAGAGTTATTCTTATCACTATCAACAACCTCACTATTGATCACAGAAAAATCCACATCGGGAGTTGGTTCTGGCTGGATAATTTTTCGGGGCCGACCTCTTCTCCTCCTTGGCGTTTGTGTGGGGGAATTATCAACTGAAGTCACCTCATCTGTCCTTGAATTAACTTCAGGCACTAATGTCAATTTTTCAACATTACTGGATGGTGAACACAATGAATCAATGATAGGTGAAGGTAATGTGACTTGTGCATCAACTGAATCGATAGACTTCAATGATAACTCATCATGTTCAAGAATCTCATTGCTACAGCACCGACTTCTCATTTGATACCGTGTATTTCGTCTATCTAAACGAAAATTTCGTTTAACATCTGAACTGTTGATTTCAGAAGACATACTAAGGGAGCTTTCATCATCAAATAATTCTAATTTTGGACTGGAGAGATCATTAATACTATTTTTAAACTCAGGGTGTTTAGCATCAGTCTGGCTACGAGTCTTTCGAATTTTTATTGGGTTAAGAGCATTGATATTCTCCTTATCACTAAGACAGAGGGAATTTTTATCATTTGAAGTTTCATTCTCGCAAATATGCTTTTTAGTCTTTACATTAAGGTTTTCTGAATTTATTTTCGGCATTTCTAAATCACAGGATTCCGATCTTTTATGTTTATCAATTTCCGAAGCGTCTTTTGATTTCTCCACTAATGTCTTATCATCTTTTGGTGTCTCAATTTCTTCTTTAACAGAAGTATTTTGCTCTTTATCTCCTTGTTTGGATTCAATTTTAATAACAAATGGTGAATGAGTAAAAGATGGAACTTCAGGCTTACTTGATGTACCATTTGAATTTAGATTTTCTTCTGACTTACATTTAACTAAAGTGGGCATCTCACTACTTTCTGAATCACAATTCTCATTGCCACTGTCAGCTAAATTCTGAGATATTGTTCGCCTTCTCGAACGAGTATGCATGCTGTTAACATAACTTTTAGCATAAGGGTTTGGTGGCTTAGCATTAAGATTCTTATCTTTTTCATCTTTTGGATCCTCAATAGGATCAGAACAATAAATTTTTTCAAATAATAATTCTCCAACTCTAGCTTTAAGCACTTCTTCTTTTTCTTTTGACGTAAGCTTTAAGGATTTATGTGAAAGAATTTCATTCTGCTTCTCAAATATCTCCCTTTTTACTCTTAAAAATGAACGGAACATCTTTTCTCTTCTGCTAACCATGTAACAGAGATTCCGCACCTGCAAATGTAAAGTTAGTAAAAATACATCCCAAAATCTAATATAAATTTGCTTAATTATTCAATATAGACAAATACAGAAAAAAGAAATAATGAATTTTCATAAATATGTTAATATGCATATCTATTAAAGTTCTACTGAAATCTTTTCAAAAATGGAATTATTTTGAAGTTTCCAATGATTTGTTTAATTCAAAAAATATTTTGCATGCAGATGAAAAATAATAACTTATTAAAAATAATCAGCAGCAATTACTTATTTACACAAAACTTTTGCAATAATTGCTAAGGAATAATAAAACTTTAATAGAAGTTTACCAAGCAAAAACATTTATGTGATTTGAGATTTTGCAAACCTGTGCCAATATAAATAATTAAAAGAAAATATTAAATGAAAGATTGCAATATACAGCTGTATAAAGGAATTAATTAGAACTTAAGGATCTTACAGTCGATACACATAAAAGTTAACAAAAATAAGATAATTAGTGAAAATATAATCTTTTGAAATTATATGCTAATGTTACTTTTTTTACTCATGGTATATACACCAGCGAGATTCTCAGGTCTGCAAAAAACACCTCCATGTGCCAGTACTTTCACATAAAAGATACCAATTATAAGAATAACTAACCATACCTGCACTGCAGGGACATTTTTACCTAAAGCACAACTACAATAAAACTGTATTATTAATAGTGACTATTTATCAGATTTTTTTTAGATCTCTTTCATAATACATGATATATCAGTTACAATCCATTTAATCAATAATGTATTTTTTTCATGTGCATGATAATGAAGAGCAAAAAGTTAAAATAGATTCTATTTACCCTTTCCAAATCTTGTCGCAAATGGACAAACATTTTCAAACGGGAGTAGAGAAGATTTTCATGCTGTTTAATTAGAAGATTAGCTTCATCACATTTAGTGATCAAAAGTGGTTTATTAAATTTTGCCTGCAATGGAAAATAGTAATTATATCATATACACACACAAAAAAACTATTAATATTCTTAGAGCAGTTTGCATATAATTAAATTCTTCAGACTTAAAAGATAATTTTAGGGACTATATTTACATAAAATTTTCAATCTGAAGTGCATAACCATAATAAATTTTATATTGTACTCAACTTTACTTTTGTATCTTTAAAAACATTAAAAAAAGAATTAAGATTATAAAATTGAATGTCACAGGTTTATAACTTAACAAAATGATTTTTTTTAAAACCCGACTTGGCCAAATTTTAAAAAATTCAGTCTATGCAAGTCTTGCCTCAAATACTGCATTAATAATAAATGACAAACCTTGGCTGACTTTGTTCAGAACTTTTGCAGGATTTTGTAATATTCAAATATGCATTATGTATGACAATCATATTAAACATAGCCACTAATAAAGTATCAAAATTATTTCATGATTTAAAAAGTTTATTTTACTATGTTAGATTAGTTTTTATTACTTAATTATTATTTTATAAAGCAAAATTTAGTAAAACAAGTGACTGCCAATTATGTGAGGTAATTATCTAAGAAGAAATAAACAAATAACAGGAAAATGTTGAAGGCACATTGTTTTTATCTGCAATTATTGATTCTTGAAGGAGAAAGAAATGCAATACTCATTCATTCCTTCACCAAGAAAAATACAAGAAGCATTTCAAATCATAACAAATAATACCAGAATAGCTGAATTTTATTCAACAACCCCATCAATTAACTATAATGTAAAATTAATGCAAGATAAATTAATGGAATTAAAAAATAAATCTTTAAAACTTACCCTTCGCTTTAGAACCCAATAATAATATGCAAAATCAACTACTTGTCTTTCAATATTAATCAAATCTGCAGTGTCTTTAACATTGACATATTTATGAAACTGAGCTTCTAATGAACGAATCCTGTAAAAAGTACATGATTTTATCACACACACTAATTAACAATAAATAGTAAATATTCCAGTAAAATACTTATAACACAAACTATTATTATTGACACAGTTTCATAATACATTACACACAGAAATTCCTAATTAAAGATATGATATTGACATTTTTCAACATAATTGTATTGAATTTTTCCCAGCTTATAAAGCTTACAAAATTCTAAATGAAGCTTTACTATTCATCTGGTTCAGAATTTTACAGCACAAAAAATACTGAAATCAAAAAGCAATTATTACCCATCATCAAGTTTGAACAGAAAATACAGAATTTATAAACATCAATAGGAATATGGCTTTTTCAGACACTGAAGTCAAAGTGTCAACTACCTGACATGTTCTTCAGTATGTACATTAATAGACCTGCAGTATGCTATTTATATAATGAATTACATATAAAATCACATATTTTCATTTAACATTGAAAATGGTCGGTATTTAAAACTGATGGAGAAAGCTTCATTTGACAATAAAATATTATTTTAAAAAATGATCAATTCAAAGACGAAAAACGTAATAAAAATATTAGTCCACATTTTTATATAAAAATAAAGCTAATAAAATATTAGTCAATCAGTGTAAAAGAATTTTGTCATTTAACAAAATTACCTTTGCAAACGGGCATTGTGCTCATCAACTTCAGTTTCAGCATCTTTGTTTTTTATTTCTTTCTTTTTTCTGGTGGATTTCTTTGGGGATAGAGACTTAGGAACAGTCTGATTCTTTTCTCCAGTATTTTCAGATTTATCAGTCTTGCTGTGTTTTGGACAAAAAGACTGAAAAGGCACAAAAACAGTCGGTATACATATCATATATTTGTAAGATCCTTTCTTTTCTTAAAGAAAATTATTAGAACAAAATATTTTTGGAAGTTATTTATTTAGCATGTTATCAATTACAAATAAAAATCTATAGCCAACTAAATGAATAAATAAAAAAAGCCCAAAATTCAATTTAATTGGGGATTATTATCTGATGTAAACATGTAATAGATATAATAAGCAATAAATTATCTATGTACAAATTGTCAATGTATTTACTTTCAAATCCCTCCAAGACAGTCATTTTAGATAATATCACCAAAGAAAGGCAGAATTCACCTCCTTCTGAAAATCCTTTAAACCTCAAAACAAGACAGCTAAAGCTGTATATTATCCTATTGTACTGTAACTCAGTGCAGGACTTTGTTCTTTTTTCACTCATGACCCCTATTCAGCAGCAAAAAAAAATTTCTACAACTTCCATGTGCAAGTTAAAATTTTTATCATGGCCCCAATGCTCAAATAATAATAAAGTAATGAAGCATTAAGTTATGATAAATAAAAGATAATTTATTTAAATATATTTATTTACAGAATTTGAATGAAATATTTCAAATGAAGGCAGTTCTCTGAATAATTTTTGCATTTTTAAAATGGAGAAATTGATAGAAGCACTCACCATCTTTGTTTTCACGATTCCAAAATTACTCTATGCAACTCCATTCAGAGATGGGTGGCTTACAATATAGAGAAATTTTAGATAATAGTACCAGTCACTAGACCAAAGGCCCATAGCAAATAGTTGTACTATGAGCGATTTAATTATTATGAAGGGGGAAAATATTTTATGTCATTTCTTTGAAATCAATGATAATCAAACATTGTATTTTTCTATAAGACATGAAAATATAACAAATAATCATAGAAAAAGAGAAGGTAATTTTATTACCATTAATCATTGTTAATCTTTAATGCTAAATGTACCGACACTTTGTCGATATATAAAAAATACAACTGGGAAATGGTTATTTGACTAATTACAAAGTGCAAGGCAAATCGATTAGAATATTTTGCTAGATAAATATGTATTAAAATTAAAAGTATTATAAAAAAACTACTACTTAATATTAAACTTAAATGGTAAGGTCTAAAGGTACAATTTTGAAATGGAAGAAAAGTTTTCTCATGTAATAAAAATAAAACGCAAACCAGAAGATTATTTTCCAAGTCATTAAAGTATTAGAAACAACTGCTCTAAAAAATTACAAAATTTG
>BGPR01016921.1:11257-23097 GCA_013235015.1 Araneus ventricosus
CTGTCAGGTGTTGCAACATCTGAAGCTTGTATGGGTGTCACTTGTTAGCCCGCAAATTGCGCGTGACACTGCTTTGGCTGATTCCAATTTGCGCAGAGAGACATTGGGTCCTTTTTGACGGATACCTGGCCATCGCTGCTAGCACCTGTGTTGACTTACCTTCATCTGTTGCCGACTTTGGTGTTCCAGATCTGTTTGCATCAGCGACGGAGCCTGTCCTTATGATTTTCATAATAAGTTTTGTCACGTTGTCATGGGTTATCTGCGTCCTGTGCGTTGCATTGAAAGTACGCACTACATGACGAGTGGTACCACATCCAGTCAACAGAATAATGTCAATCCGTTCTTCCTTCGTTAGTGGCATCTCTTTTCAATTGGTACACCTTCCTCAAAACGAAAAAAAGTAGTCACCATTTGTATGACCAACCCTTTATTACTGACAACCTAAACTCAATTCATTTTTTTATGAATTGTCACAAAATAACTCAATCAATGGGAACATTGGCATTAAATAGATCCATGAAAAATATCGATGTTATTAATCAAGTATCGATCAAATCAATTTATCTTCTTCTGCTGCAATAGATGCAATTGGACATTGGCATTAAATAAATCTTGAATCCATGCAAAAATATCGATGTTATTAATCAAGTATCGATCAAGTCAAGACTATGCAACTAAATTAAACATTTCAATAAAATTAGGAAAATTATATAATATCCCGAGGCACCCCTCTGAGAAAGTCAAGACTACACAGGCCGCCACGGCTCACACTTTAGGAACATTGTCTTAGAGCATTCGTGATTTGTTGCAAATACAAGATGAGAGAAGTACAAGAATACTTAGTCATTCCCAAATTTAAATGGTATGATTCATTTGACGTGATCATTAATCAACTTCATTAAAAATTTTGCTTGGTTTGTAAATAACTAAAAATGGATTTTTAAACATCTATTTTTTTTAAAAAAAATTAAAGCATGTAATTGAAAAGTAGATATAAAAGAATAAAGAAATATTCAGTACTTTGATAATTTTTAGAAGAATATATGATTCGAACCTATCATGTGCTTAAGATAACAAACGCATGCTCAAATTAATTACATCTTATATCCGTGTATGCAATTGTATGACATTCAAAACACATATTTTCAATTTTATATGATACAGATTTGCAATCTTATTTATATTTTTTTTTAAATATAAGAATAAAATCTCTGATATAATTTATTAGAAATATTTCTTAGAATAAACGTCGCTCTTATGCTTTTGCAATGAAAGTCTGAACTTTTTATAAGCCTTGTGCAACCAATTTTGAAGAAAAATCTCACGATCAATATGACGCACAGACGTTTTCCGTGATATCGGTTAATAATTACGATGCAGCATTAAACTTCCAATTTTAAGGCTGTTATCCCTGAGCAGATAGTAAGAAAAAAATTCCTACCGAAATCAGCTTTGGCAGATGAAAAATGTTACCTTGACGTTACCAATATTTTTGTAATATCGGTTAATAATCAAGGATGTTCATTCTGCGTTCAATTTTAGATTTTTATCTAGGATTTTCTTTTCTGAAATTCCTTTTGGAAGGACAAAACCACATTAGATATTTGACCTTCAAAACCAATATTTATGATAAAATAATTGTCTAAATTTAAAAAAATAGCTTTGCACAAAAACTGATAAGTAATATTAAGTAAATGAATTTGTATACATATTATGCTCAAGTGTTCTTAGTTATCTTAATATATTTCGATTCTTCTGAGGCATTGATGCATGTACAAATTTTGGTAAACACAGTTATTTCGATCCTTCTAAGACATTTATGATATAAAAAGTGCGATAACCGCCGTCTTTCCTAAGTAGCAAAAGGTATTGTGGTATTGTTCATTATTTTTATGTCTTTATGCAATATCTGTTATTGTTGCTACTTCTTCAAAATGTCCAGTTATCATGCAGTGAACATGTGAATAAAAAGAAGAAAATTACTGTTTCAATTTTGCATTGTTCATCTAAAAAAATATAGTTGTAATCATTTGAATCGTCTTTGGAAATTCAAGAATTTTAGAATGGTAATAGAGTTACTAAGTTTTTGAAAGTTGAATTTCAAATTTCACGCAACAGTTTTCATTTGTTGAGCAAACTACTCGTATGATACATTTTCGATACTAAAATATTTCAGCAATGAATATTCAAATTTCACTAAATTTATTTCAACTAACGATAAGCTTAGTTGAAATAAACATAAGATACACAACTGTAAGATCACGCACTGAACCTTATAAAACACCAAAACTAACATATGCGTACTTCTGAATAATCAAATTTCACCAAATTTATTTCATGTAACCATACGCTTATTCGTACTGAAATTTATAAAATACCATAACAAACGCATCCTTATTTAGGAATTTTTAATACTATTTTATAACTAGGAACGACAGTTATAAATTGACTAAATTTTAATGAAAATATTCTTTAAAAATTGATTAAATTAATTAATCAAACATTAATAAAAAATTCTTAGTATTATATATAAAGGCGCATATGCAGCTATTTATAATATAATACAGATACAAATAATAGATATACTAAACAAAAATTAAAATTAAAAAAGTATAGATAAGAAACAGCAGATTTAAACATAAACAATGACAATACATCTTTTAGCGTAATAACACAACAGCCTCAAGTGATTGCATCAACAGAAGTTTAAAACGGTAATATTTAAAACACATAAAAATTAATTTAGAAAGTAACAAATGTTCAAAAAGGAAGAAATGAATGAGAAATCGAATGGCGAACTTTATCGAAGACCACTCGCTATAAAGATTCCAAATTAGAGAAGATTTTCTCGATAAAGTTCGCCATTCGATTTCTCATTCATTTCTTCCTTTCTGAACATTTTTTACTTTCTAAATTAATTTTTATGTGTTTTAAATATTATCGTTTTAAACTTCTATTGATGCAATAACTTGAGGCTGTTGCGTTAGTACGCTAAAAGATGTATTGTCATCGTTTATGTTTAAATCTGCTGTTTCTTATCTATACTTATTTAATTTTAATTTTTGTTTAGTATATCTATTGTTTATAACTAGGAACCATATATATATATATTTTTACATAATTCAATTTTATTTTGGATACGATTTTATTTAGCGAAATTCACGATAATAATATCAATGCTCCCGTTTTGGAAACACAGTTCAAGGAAACAAATACATCCTTTTTTAGAGAAGATTCTATTCATTCAACGCGATTCTTTCTTCCCAAAATCCATTCCTCAATCTTACAAAAGGCTTCTTTTTTCCATTAGATCTGCTCTGTCATTAAACATAAAATAATACCAAGAAAACGAAATGGGTTTTGGCTTCTTTAAATACGGGTGAAGGATTTCAATATTCCCATTCTTTTGAAAAGACGACAATAGGCTTGTAGAGAAATAAAAAGATTTTAAATAATAGGCTGTCTTGTAGAGAGCCAAAAATGAGGGGAAAGAAAAAATTTCCAAAGCTGTTGAGGATAATCCACTGATTTAGACTGATCATCATTCACACACGAGTACTTTTTCTTTGTCGAGATAAATGCATTTCTTAGATCTTTTTCTGGCAGAAGATATTGCACAGTAAAGTCCTTGCAATTGATTGGTTTTCTTCCCCTTAAATGAAAATCTTCACTGATTTGAATGCTTCTCAACACCTGTTTATCAAAATAGTTTTAAATATGCCGTACTTGCTGAACACCTGTTCATTAAAATAGTTATTAAATATGCCGTACATGCTTATGAAATAAAGTCCTAAATACTGTTTATATCTTACTCGCAAGAATTATTGTGAATTAAATGTAGAAAACCACTTAATAATTTTATTTTACTTATTTATTACTAACTAATTAGTTTATGTTAAAAATGAGTTTTAAATAATGAAGTAGGGACAATGAGAATAAGGTATATTTCTTTAAATGAAAGTTAATTAAAAATAAGTTTTTTATACTAAAACAACAATGAGAATCTTTCGAATGTCATAAATAAACATTTAAATTTTTTTCTACTTGTGTAAATACTTTTTTCATCCGTTTGTATTGTTTGAACTTTAAATACAACATTTTTTTTCTACAGAAGCTTTCTCCTTCTTTGAATGTAATTGTCGCTTTACAGCTTTCAAAAGATTTGCTTTTGATATACGTTTTTCTTCTGAAGTCCATGAATATCTAGGATTATTATAATATCATATCAGGATTTATGTAGCGTGAAACTTAGGAACTTAAATCAGCGTTTAGATAATGCACAATTTATCTAAGAAAGGGCTATCTCCTAATCCCAAGGTCATTTTGAATGATAAGTACATTGAAAACAAGTTCAACGTGACATTTTGTAGATTTTATAGCAGCTACTGTGTCACATCAAAAAAATTTGCACAGGTGCTACGGGTTTCACAGTTATAGCCCTCTGATGGTCATATTTAGAACTATTTATCTTTAATTCCCTGAATGTTTTCCCTGTCCCTTCATAAAGCCATTCACAAGGTTTCACTCTTTTCTGAGGACTGGTAACGTTTGTAAGCAGATTTGAATAATGGAACTCTAAGGACACCGTGTACATCAAGCTTTAAAGCTTATATTGAAAGAACACAGAGAATAAAATTTGATATGTAACCAACTAATGCCTTATTACAAAGTTGTACAATTGGTTATCTTAAAAATGCAGTAATATGATATTCTTTCATCAGCAAAATATCGAATTAATCAGAGAAATACCACGCGCTTTCTCTTTAATTGTTGTTTCAAAATATTAAATCAAGTTTATAACTGTGCATCGAAATATTTATTGGTTCAAATTCATTCTCTTTCTTGGACGCCTGTGGCGCCATCTTTTAGTTTCTAAAATAACTATTTTTCAATTTCCTGTGTATTATTTATAAGGCTTCGTTAATAACCAATAAGAAAATTTTAAAAGAACATTTTTTGTTGACTTTGGCAGGAGCGGTCCGGCGTGAGTTCCTGCACAGCATCTGCCCCGGCCACTGACCTGAGCCCCGGCACGCCACCCCATGTGGCTCCACCACCCCTCTCCACCGCCGCCTTCCCCAGCACACCACTCACAACTGCATCTCTACTTCTGCTACGACTTCACTGAAGACGACCGAAGCACGTCTTTGTGACCACGTCTGTGAGTGTCTGTGTGTCTGTCCGTGTGTGTGTGTATGTGTTCAGAAAGGACTACACTTCGTCCTCAATGGTGCTGCCCAGGGCTGCCTTTACTCAAGGTAAGGCCCCTCACTTCTTCTATTTCGAATTATAAAATCTTTTCTTGACACCTGAATGAATAATAATCATGTAAAAGTGGTGCCTCTGGCTATAATGGTCTCTTAATGCATGAATGTGATATTTTAATTTTTTTTAACTTTCTTAATTCTTAAATCACTTTTAACGACACCTCATTTTAATTACTTCTACTTCTATCGTAATAAGCGCACTACAACTTTCTTTTCGAGTCACGAGTCTTTTCCGGGGAAATTCCCCTTTTCTGGGTACTCAAACTTTATGCGCATCTATATCTGCCCTTTTTGACTCCAACATGTAAGAGAATAACAACGTCGCGCTGCTTCGAGCTTTAACTCTGGATTACTGGTCATGGAGCTATGTGAAAACTGAATCCTTTACCCATGAATAAATATCTTCAATGATTGAATAAAAGAAGATTGACTCAACTAACGCCTTTTCCTTGACCCAGATATTCGACATTTCACCTTTAATCAAGATGTTACATGAATAACCATATTTATAGTAATTATGCGAATAAAATTAGTGTGAGATATAATATTTCAAATCAATAAGTATATAATAATAGCCGGAATCTTTTCTTAGAACATGAATTATCATGTTTCGATAAATCCTCTTTAACAGTGGTATGCATGAACAATGAGCGTTCTGGTATTTATATGCATTTTGTTGTCCAAGACTGTTTACTTGGACTGTAAATAAAATTTTAGACGTAAAGTCAATAAATAAAAAAAGGTTTTCGTCCGTTTTCTAAAATCTTATATCCATATTTAGAGAAGAGAAGGCCACTATAACAGACACAAACTTTATTCACGATGGCGAAATCGCCTCTAGTGATACATTCTGTCCGTACAAAAATAAATAAGCTGTTGCCACTCAAACTAGAACAAATCAGTAGTTCTTTCCAATGTAATGATGAAAGTTATTTGAAAACACATACATTCAGAAAAAGTTAATTATTTACAAAAATTACACATTCAAAATAGCTCAAATGTTCATTTGAACACATAATTTGGTTTTGAATTATTATTCCACCAATCCATCAATTCTCACATAATGTTCAGAGTGCTGTCTGAGGATGCTTAATCTGGATTGGTGGAAACGTTTTAGCGTCCAGTTACGTCACTCGACCCTCGTTGGAAGAGAAGTTATGGATATTTGAATAATTTCGTTCTTCATTAAGTTTAAAAGCAATTGATTTAAGAATGCAAAAATTTTAGAACTCATTTATAATTGGAATGGGAAAGAATTTTCAGAAACAAAGAAATTCACAAATATAACTATTGATATATAACTATTTTAAGTCTTATGAGGCAAAAAAATTAACCTTTCACTGTTTCAAGTGCCATATATTTTGCTTATAACAGACTTTAGAAATGGTATTTAAACTATACCACTATTCAAATGGTTTGAAAAGAATGGTAATGCAAAAATATAACACCTGACTTGAAACAGTCAAATTATGGTCTCTTACGTCACCTATATTTGTAGTTGCACATTAGTCAGAATCTGTTTATTACAGATGGAAATTCAATAAAATAAGGGATCGAAACCATTTAGAGAATAAATACATCTTTCGCATCAGGGAAGTTTGTGCCAGCATAGGCACAACAATAAAAAACCTTTTATATCAGTATTAAAGATTGTTGTTGACTAATCCACTTGGTGTTGCCATATCTTTGAATCAAGGAGTCATAAGAAATCCGAAGTGTCATAACTTCTGTTGGTCGAACTGACTGTGGAGCACAGAGGTATTACCTCAGGTAGAAGTCTGAGTTAGCTGTGTGCGGGGGGGGGGAAGCGTGTAGCTTTCCATCCTGGAGGATTTTCAGTGGAAACTGGTACACATATATGTTTCGCTCGGAAGAAAACCAGGAGAACTTCCACCAGCCACTATCCCGATCGCAGCCACCAATTCACTATTAAAGCGCGTATCGATTTACCATTTTGCAAATAATGCTGGTTAGAAGTACATCAAGAACAAAACCCATGATCTTATTAATACGTTTACTCAACCATGCTTTTCCTTAACCTTCCAGCGGGCGCGCTAACCCAGATAACAATTTTAGTTTGCAACAAATTTGCAGCAGACTTGCACTGCAAATCTGCAAGCTTTCTGCAAATTTGTCGCGACAAGTGTGCAAGTGTGAAACAGGCTTGCAGAAAGTTAACGCAAGCCTCGAAGTCACCATAGGACGAACTTGCAGCAAGCTTGCATTGCAAACTCATTGCAAATTATAGCAAAAACAGAGTACGAACACAACCCAGGATAGAACTCGCGACCTTGCGCTCGGGAAGCGGGCGCTCTAAACATTCGGGCAGTTAAACGGTGGCGCTAGTTGTCACTGTGAACTTGCCACAAGTTCGCTTCAAGTTTGACGCGTCAAATTTGCTATGACAAGGCAATATCAAGTCAAAATCAAACTTGCTGCAAACTTACGTGCTATCTAGGAAGATATTTCAAACGAGCGGGCGCGTGTCGTACACGTCTGAGAGGAGAAGATAGATTTCCCTAATACACCGTTCGATTCGATTCGCATACGATTTATTTTAAACTATTTTCTTGATTTCGTTAATTTTTTGAGTTGCGAATATGATTTGAAGTCAAAAAGAGAGCGATTGTCACTAATAACTACGTTTTGTTAGTAGAATAAATTATGAAGTTAGAGTTCAAAAGTAATTACTTTAAAATGGAACAAAATGTATAAGTTTATTTTTCAACAAACATTGACTGTTTTTTCGGTTTAATTTTGTTTATAAACGTTAAAATTTAAACATTCAGAAAAAGGCGATATAGTTTTCTTTAAAGTGCGAATGTTTAGTAAAAAGATGGAAAATGTTTCAAAATTTTTTTTATAAAAAAGTTAGTTTTTTTACAAATTATCATTGATTTATTGAATTAATAAAAAGAAGGACGGTCTAGGAGATTTTATTAAAAATCGGATGTTTTTTTTAAAACAGAGACAAAGATAATTATCTCTTTGTGCTATCTTCTCATCGCGCTTGTTTTGCAAATTTGCTGCAAGCTTGCAATGCAAGCGACGGTGGCGCTAGTTGTCACTGTGAACTTGCCACAAGTTCGCTTCAAGTTTGACGCGTCAAATTTGCTATGACAAGGCAATATCAAGTCAAAATCAAACTTACGTGCTATCTAGGAAGATATTTCACACGAGCGGGCGCATGTCGTACATTTTACGACACAGTAATTTTCTTCATTTTTACCATGGCAGCTGTAAATTATTTCATAGTATTAATAACAGACACGTCAGAAAAGCAAATCTTTTCATCAATAGTAAAAATTAATTTTGATATTATTTGCAAAATCTAAAAATAAACTGAAATCAGAGAAAGTAATGCGATTCAATAATATTACTTTATAAAAAGGTATTAAGCAATATATAATAAAAATATTATAATAAAACTAAGATTGTACAACAAAGTCTTTCTTCTTATTTTCAAATCTTTGTTCTTGCAAATGAAACATTGAACTTTTTCTAGAGAATAACGCTTACAAGTGCACTATATATTGTACCTACTACATTTCATGGATTTTGAAGATCGTTTTCTTTCTTTCAAACAAAAACCACAAGCTGTTCTTCTAAATTCTGGTCACTGTTACATTATTTTATCTGGTGGTG
This sequence comes from Araneus ventricosus, assembly GCA_013235015.1. Classification (NCBI taxonomy): domain Eukaryota; kingdom Metazoa; phylum Arthropoda; class Arachnida; order Araneae; family Araneidae; genus Araneus; species Araneus ventricosus. The sequence continues at coordinate 20,173 of BGPR01016921.1, forward strand.
ATATATAATTTAAACTTAAAGACATGGTAAGGCATATGGCGAAGATCAGATTTTTTGGGCTGTAGTAGTGAGGTGTTTTTTCATACGACTGAACGTTAAGTTTTTCAAGAAGAATTCTTCGGCTTGGTGGATTATTGGCAGGCTTATTACAAAATAAATATCTTTGATAAAGTAAAATTAAATATTATATCGCCCTAATCCGCACTGGTTTTATAATTTTCAAACTGAAACGTTAAGACGTGAAAAAAATTATCAAGTTGCACGAGCGTGCGCGCTGCGTAAACTTTACGACAGAAGCATCAAACAGTATAAAAACACCTTGAAACTGGGATAAACCCATTTAGACCTGGAGAGGGTTCGCATGAGGGAATGGCAATGACTTTCAGACAGTGTTGACTCTGAATAAGAATACAGGGTATGAAAAATCCCGTTTGTCGTAAAATTTGCGCAGGCGCGCCTGCTGGAAAGTTAATCCACTAGAAAGGGAGCCACCACTGGAGCGCTCTAAGAAAAGTGAATCTTTAGATTCAGTGGATAAAGAAGAAGCACGAAAGTGCTTCCCCTCCTATTCAAATCATTAGGAGATAAGATGAATATCCGGGATTATAAGTGGACAAGAGAGCAAAACTATCTATAAGTTGATTAGAGACCCAGCAGAATTGATACGCAAGGGAAGTGGAACTTTAATGACTTTGCGGTCTAACCATTGTACCATCCCGGACCCTGAAGAAGATTATAAATTGGTACAGCATCGGTAATGATTATAAACAAAAATAAGAATGAAAAAAGGCCTTATTCGTGTATTGCTTTTTCGATTTCTTAAGGTATCCGAACAGGTTGAAAAGTCGATTTTCGGCCAAAATTCCAATTTTTTTATTTCTAATGTTTTGGATAGTTTATTCCTTTACCTTTCTAAAACAAATTTACTTTTGTCGGTACGTTAATTAGAAGATGAGAGATTAATTATTTTATAACAAATCGAAAACCGGAAGTGGGCGTTTAATTAACCGAAAGTTGTCATTTAAAGGGACAGAAACCTGTCAGAAATTCTTTCAAACTGCATTTTTTAAATTTAATATTATGTTAGTATATTTTTAGGATTTTTTTTAAAGTTTAGATACTTAATTTAAGCTTGTGACAAAACTAAAATTTGATTTTTCTCAAAACTAGATTTTACGCATAATTTTCGCACTTCAAACATGATACCTCAAGATATTATCATTCGATTGTTCTGAAATTTTGTGAACACTTTCTTCAACTGTTGTCCAGTGAATGTACTAGAATAATGTATATTGTAACAATATTTTTTTAATCATGGTCTTTTATTTGAAAGATGACATAAAAATTGTGCTGAAAATCTTATAATGAGTGTTCCATTAGCTCTAAAATTTTTATTTATCCAAAGAATATTAAGATTCTAGTACAAGCACTAGTCCATAGTATGTAGTTTATTTCAATATTAGTTTTATTTGAATTGCTACAAAAGTTTGACCTCTAGCCTGTTTGAAAATTTTCGCTGAAAACAGCACAAATTTAGGTTTTATGAAAATTCATAATAATTTATTCTCAAAAATAATACTCTATTATTAATCTTTATAAAGTTTAAATCTAAAAAAACATAGTATGGTGTTTCTATATATCAATTTTTAAAAAATTGCTCCGAACGTGTTCGGATAGGAAGATAATTTTGTTTCTGTTTCATCAACCCACTGAATTTTCAGTTAAAAAATAAGCTTCCATTTGTCCGCACCTTTCATTTATAGAACGATTTTTTTATTATTATTTTTGCATTACTTCCACGGCTTTATGCGAATAATGAAATATGTATACCAGATTCCCTGTAAATAGTACATTTTGCAGGTCTTGCTAACTAGCTGTTTTGGAAATGAAAGTTTTCTAAAGTCGTAATCCGAAATTGTGCGTTTCGCTCCTAGTTACATTTGGTGTTTATGGTTCTGCAAACCATTCGAAAACCATTTCGCCTCACTCTAAACGGTTCCACTGCTGCTCGATAAACTTTCGCTAACTTTCAAAGCTGTGAATGGATGGATAATAAACTGCAAAACTAATTTAAAATTCTAAGAATAAATTCCTTTCGTACGGAATTTCAGATTTCAGACGTATAGATGAATTAATTTCGTTTACATCTGCATTAGTATGATGTATCGCCATATTAATACAGTTAGCATTATACATAAGACTTCGGGTGATTATAGATATATTAGAGAAAACTATTTTAACTATACATTACCAGTTAATGAAGGATAGTTACTTAATAATTAGCGAAAACTGGCTAATCTTCGAAATTGATGTTCAAAAATTGGGATTTTAAAATTTTGATAAGTTCTCGCTTTCTAGGCCTTCACTAATAACTAAATATTATTAAGAAATGTTATATATATTTATAAATATATGTTTTGATTTGTTGACAAATGTACATGGTTTGAATTCATTTCTGTCTATAACTGTGAAATATTTCCTTTGAAATGTAAACCACGGATTATAAATATTAATGCAGTATATAATCTTTATCAAATATAAATGAGATAAGGCTTAACTCCAAAGTGAAAGTATTTTTCGTAGAAAACTATCGCAAAAAATTAAGAAAAATTTCCTAGCTCACAGTTTTTAATTTCCTTTAATTATGATCGTAATTAGAACTAATATCGATTAAATATAATTGTGGAGCATTAAATATAATTGTGAAAGATTGTTAGTAAATAAACAGATTAGCAGAATGTTTCATGTTTCACTAAAACTACAAAAAACGTTTAGTAAATTTCAGTGTTTTAATTTAGGAAAATGAAAAAAAATATGCATCTCTTTTAAGATTCATTAATTAGAAGATTAAGCTTTGAGTAGTATAACTGTTTCCTCGTTAGGATTTGTTTTTGAAAAGGAATTTCAGTTACTTTTGACGATTTC
>BGPR01016922.1:4410-16254 GCA_013235015.1 Araneus ventricosus
CATACCCCGTGGGTAGGGGTCAAATGACCCCAAAAGTCCCAATAGTAATAATAATAATAATAATAGTAATAATAGTATCCCAATAGTAATAGTAATAATAGTTACTTATAAGAAAAAGGTAAAAAAAATATTAACTTAGTTAACAAAAATAATCAAACCCCAGAACAAAAACAAGCATAATTTAGAATCTTAAGCAAACATCTAAAATAAAACAAACTCAAACCACAAAAACAACATAAGGCCTAGGAGTGGTAAGAAGATGTTTTAACCTGTACAAAAAACTCTGTATCAACAAAAATCATCGGCAGAAAACAGGAACAATTTTAAGATTTTCCATAAGACTTGTATTTTTCACGATATCAAGAAACAGGGGATCCAAATCAGGTCCAATCTCTCCCAAGGTCCAAAAAGGACCACTGGGCACCCAAAAATTAATTCAATTATAAGAATTTCATTAACCGTTTAACTTAACAGCCCGAGAATACTCGTGCATCGAATTATCGAACTTTTAGTCTTATAAACTAAAATTGAATCATTAATTAGCTTTATAATTTGACACAAAAAATATGTAGGATCCTTAAACATCTTAAGTATCCTACGCCTTCTTAGATGAATGAAAACGACAGCCCCTTTCCAAAACAGGAGGGGTCATCTTATTAGATAGCAAAGAAAATTATTAAGTTAAGTGGTTAAGAGTTATAATAAATTACAAAACAGATCATATACCGAGAAAAAACACAAGGACAACACTGTTCTCAAAAGAACCATTAAAAACAACCAGGTACAAAATAATCAAACAATGAAGTAAATATAATAACAATCCATCATAATATAACATAGTAAACAAACATACAACATCGTAAAACACTATACCAAAGGTCGTTGACGGAAAACAGGAACAATTCCAGAATTTTTATATCACGGTACAGGGGGGCCAAAAATAAACGAAATTTTCAGGAAGTGAAAAGGGAACGGCAAGGTACCCCGAAACAGCTTCCAATATCAAAATTTCGGCGGTCCTCTATGAGAAACCTAAAATCGACCGTTTATCCTAAGCCGTTTGACGCTCGTAAGTGAAACAATTAATTGGCACAAAAAGTACCGAGCTCAATTAAAAGTAAAAAATAGTTTCATAGAAGGTCTAATTTTTACCAAAGTCATAGAGGGACCAAAGGCCACCCAAAATTAATTCAAATTACAAAAATTTGAAAAAATCACGACGCAGATCATATTCAAGGAAAAGACAAGAGCAACACTGTTCTCACAAATACCATTAAAAATAATCAAACAATCAAAAAGTACAGAATCAAACAAAATCTTCAAAACAGAGCCAAGCCGACAAACATAATAAAAATATAAATCACTTCCGAAAACCAACCAGAGGCAACAAAAAAGAAAAAGAAAAAACTCACCCAGCCATCAAATCTTTGCAAATTTGATCTGAAATAGCACAAATACGTTGCAATCTAAATAAGGAACCTTGATTTTTAAGAACATTATTAAACCAAAATCTTTTGTTTGCATCAGAAGAAGTCAGATGAAAATCTACTTTAAATGGACAGTCGAATGCGAAGTGGTCCGGATCCCCCAGACTCCCGCAGACACAATTGGGACTATTGAGTATTTTAAACCTAAATAAGAAGGAAAAGGACCATGTCCGGAAACAAAAAACGATTATGAGTCAAAAGATTAAATTTAACTAAAGGAACGAAATCGCTGACCCTCAAACCCCTCCTGGAACCCTCCCAATGTCGCTGCCAACTATTCAAAGTATAAGTATTAATATGTTTTTTAAAAAAAGAGTAAGGGGCAGAAACAGAAAGTTCCTCTCCTTCAAGAATAGCTGTCTTAGCATAATGGTCGGCCAGTTCGTTACCTGGGATTCCAGCATGTGCTTTCAACCAGGACAAACCGACCGACCCAAGTGCTTGAAACATTTTATTTTTAATATTATTAATGTAAAAAGATTTTGAATTTGATTTCTTTAAAATTTGAATCGATGACAGACTGTCAGAAAATATGTTGATTCTATAACTGTTCTCCAAGTCCCAGCAGGCAGCAAAATTAATCGCCGCCAGCTGGGCCTGAAAAACGGAATTAAAACTAGATAATTTAAACATAAAAGATTTAACCAAAATATCATCTTTAAATTTACATACAGCCGCTCCGACATTCCTATCGATGCCGGAGCCATCTGTATAAACATCATAGTCAGCATTTTCAACTGAAACAGGAAATTCAATCACTCTATGTTTTAAATCAATATTATTTATTTTAACAAAATGATCAAGATTATTAATATTAATGAAATCGTAATTGTTATTTCTATTAAACCAGATTTGAAATTTTATATACAAACCTTTAGCAACGACATGGAGAGGGGGAACACCCAAGAAGACGTTTAAGGCAATAGTGGGAGAGGTCCTGTATGCTTTACTAATTTTAAGAAGGGCTACGCGTTGAACCATATGTAAACTTAAAATTTGTTGCTGAGTGAAAGAATCACCCCAGACTGCAGCTCCAAACAATAAAGACGGTTGAATAACGGTGGAGTACCAGTGTTTCAATAAAGAGACACCGGTACCCCAATTTGGTCCTGAAATACTGTTAAATTTTTTTATTAAATTGTAAACTTTTTTATGCAGATAAATAATATGTGGAGTCCAAGAAAATTGATTATCTATTGTAATTCCTAAATATTTAAGGGAGTCTACTGTCCGGATGGTCTTACCTTGAATCTTAAAAATGGGGATGAAAATAAACAGAAAATGTCGCCAGCCCTCTTTTCTGTTTATTTTTATTTTGAGTGCCTCTGAAGACGACAGTACCCCACTACCTGGTTTAACTCCACTTTCCCCTACATATTTAAATTTTCATTTTTTATATTCTTTAGATTTAATAATGATGTATTTATAAATGAATGCCCGTTGAAAAAGTAGGGATTAAATTCCATAATAAGCTAATTACAGCCTCACCCTCATAAAAATGCTCTTTGAATATAAGATCCAACACACAATCTCAAATAATGTATCTCTAACGAATTAGTTACGATTTGAATTTTTACAACAAATGAATTATATTATGGAAACCATTAAATCATAATTCACCATATTTATGGATAGTTCATTTCCTGTTTCATCTGAAATATAATTTGCTTAGATATTTTTATACTAATTGCTCTACTCTCCGTATGAAAGAGAAAACGTAATTTCAATTAGATGTTATCGCCCTATTCCCATCAAATCTTTCACGCACTTAAGAAAAACACATTTTTTTCTGTCATATTCTTCAATTAGCTATGCTAACTCCTAACGTAGTTAAGAAAAATCTTCTTTTATGGAAGGAGAAAACAAGCTTCTCACGCGTTATTCTTATTTTTTGTGCAAAAATTACATTATTAAAAGGATTGCAAGATAAAAGGAATGGAAGACGACTATGGCGAAATTTTAATATACATTCTTCTGGTTGCTTTTCTTGTTCATGTTTTATCAAGCGTCTAACACCTGAATATTTAAAATAAAAGAGCATTTATCGACAAAGTAAAGAGTTATGTGATTAAATGAACTTCTTTCCTGTCATAAAAATAAATATATTCATATTTTTTATCTTAATATCCCTCATAGTCCTAAGTATGCTATGTATAAATCATTTTATTTAGCATACATTGAAATTCTGTAAGAAACCGACATTTTTCTATGTATTCTAACAATAAATTTGATTCCATAAATAGATTTCAAAACCTTTGCGTATATTTAAAAGTTATCATACTGTAATATTTCACTGCTACGCATATCATTAACCAAAATATTAGGTAGATATTAGAATTTGCTAAATATTGCTTAAGTCAGAAAATATATATTTAATTTGACAGAAATGATATAGAAACATGCTGCACATACACTACTTGGCCAAAAGAAACTCGCTTAACTTAATATTTGGTTGTCCCACCTATGGCTCGGATTACAGCGAGCATTCGATGTGACATTGTTTCAATAAGATTCTGTATGGTTTCAGCACTTATTATCGTCCAGATTTGCAGCAGTTTGTAACCGAGACACTGAACTGACGACGGAAGAAACGAACCACAAAGTTCCAGGTGATCTAGTGTTCCAGTATATCCCAATGATTTTAGAGTGGGTGAAGATCCGGGCTTTGTGGTGGACATTTCATGTGGGAAAATGAGTCCTCATGCTCCCTGAACCAATGCTGAATAATTAGTGCTCTGTGGATATTGGAAATGTCGTCCTGGAATATGCCAGTTCCATCGGGGAAGAAAAAATCTATTGATGGGATAACATGGTTTTTAACCGCTTAACTTAACAGCCCGAGAATACTCGTGCATCGAATTATCGATTATTAATTTAGTCTTATAAACTAAAATTGAATCATTAATTAGCTTTATAATTTGACACAAAAATATGTACGATCCATAAACATCTTAAGTATACTATGCCTTCTTAGATGAATGAAAACGACAGCCCCTTTCCAAAACAGGAGGGGTCATATTAGATAGCAAAGAAAACTATTCAGTTAAGTGGTTAAGCACGTTTAAGTAATACTGAGACTTCATTTTATTGGTGCTGATACCAGACTAGACCCATTGAAGCAACCCTTGATCATAATACTGCCTCCATTAGCCTGCACATTGGACACTATGCATGAAGGGTCCATCGCTTCATGAGGTTACCTTCTAACCCTGGTGAGCCCATCGTTCTGGAATAGGCTCAATCTTGACTCATCAGACCACATGACATTTCCCCACTGCTCAACAGTCCAATCTTTATGCTGCTTAGCAAATTGGAGCCGTTAATTTACGGTTCATTGCCGAAACAAGCGATTTTCTTGTGGGTCTGCAACTGTTTACTTTCATTCCTTTAAGTTCTTGTTGCATTGTGCGCATTGATATGCCCCTATGTCCCGTGTTAAATATTGTCGTGAGTTCAAGAGTGGATTTTTTGGGATTCTTTTTCACCAGTCGGTTCAAAGGTTTTTTGCTTAAAACATGCGGAGATTTCAACCAAGTTGTGCGGAACTTACAGAATATTTGATCATATTTAAAAGAAGCTTTGAAATATTTGCTTTGTATTCTGTTCTTTCTGAATATTAACAATATTGAATAGGAATTTTCATATAAGTTTCCAATAAATATGGCTTTGAAGTTATGAAAAAAATCGCAAAGTTTCGCCCATGCGCAGTAAAAATTATTTACTAAAAATACTTTATTTCCTGTAATCAAATTATTTGATTCAGATTTTAATGTAGAGTTTCGTTTACATATTGTTAAATATTCTCTGAGTTTCGTACAATTTGGTTTAAAACTCTGCAGGTTATAAGGAAGAAACATGCTGAAAAATTAAGGATTTTGTAAAGAAACCTTTATATCTTCACGAATATTTTTTTCTAATTTTACGAAAATGCAAGTAAACACTATGTACATGAAGCAGAACCAGTGATGAAAGTTTAGACTCATTATTAGCGTTCTGTGAAACGGAACGGGCCAAAATAATTTTCGTCTTCATCAATTTGTGGACGGCTCCCTAAATGTGTCAGCGACCGAATCTTCACTGTAAAATGTGAATTCCGAAGATTGTATAACCCACGTTTATCCGCAAATGATTGCGAATTATTAAGTCCAAATCTTTCGCATCTTAAAATTGGACCTTAGCATTTGTCCACCAGTGTATTTCATTGATGAAGAAACATGAGGAAAAACTCATAATGGTCCGGGCAATCTGTATAATCCTGCTTATTGTTGCGAACCTGTAATTTTGCTTCCCATCTATATTAGTTCCATGTTTGGGAAGGGACGTTTACATAGGTTTCATTGGATGCTGTGGAAGGAAGTCAATGACCTCACAAACTTGGAAACAAACTCGGAGACCATTTTGGCGACAAATGTGGCGACTTCGGCGACAAAATTCAGGTCCTCAAAAATTACAGAATTTTTGTCCTATATCTATTAGGAATGGAAATATGGAGAATGTGCGAAATAATTCTATGTGACATCACATCCTGCCGGAAAAGGTATAAGTAACCGGAACTGCTGACATAAGTGAACGTCTTTGGAACTTAGTTGGAGTATGTTTGAACGTCTTGAATTTGGAATATTCAACGCAGTGCGAGCTGAGAAGCTGATAGACGCCGCGCGTATTGAAAGCACTGTTACCGTTTTTATTAGTGACTAGCCGCCTTCGGCGACCAGCTTGTTCGCCGGGAATATTATTTCAATTGAATCTTGCATCATTTTATATTCATGGTTCCCTTAACAACGTAAGCAGATTGTAGTAGACATTTAACCCATGTTTTTTCAGTGGCCCTGCAAGTGTTCTTTTCATTGTCTACATAAATGTCCCTAAAGGAGTCTAATAACTGACCATGCCATGTAATATCTAAATACAAGTTGTCAGCGCCATCTTCACTTTCCTATTCCTCTTCCAAAATATGCATCCCTATTTCAACATTAAAATGGCGCATCACATTTTATGCCCAGCCGCATGTTTATGGATTAAAACTTGTTGAAAAAAAGAATAAAAGCATAGAAACCATAATCATTTAGCTTACCGGATATATATCTTCATACACCTAAAATCTCAGAGAGCTTGGTTTATAGATTCTACAAAAAATAATTGATGAAATAAAATATGAAAGCAAAATGTATTAGGATATTACCTTAGCTTTCAACAATGAAAGAAAAACACGCAATTAAATATTTATTTAAATAATGCAAACTGTTTGAAATGCGTTGCAACAATGAAAAGTATTGTTGTAAATTATGCCAAAAATATTTTTAAAAGGTTATTAAAATTAGAGAAAAAATTGTACGGCTACTTAATTAATATTATTGAAAAGGTAATTTTTTGCGCTTTCAGATGGCGTAAAAATGAGTTTTGTGCTGTAATATTTTCGGGAGTTATTAAGTAAAAACGCCAAAATTTCGCTTGATTTGTAATTAATTATAATTCTGATTAAAATTTCGAAAAATGGCTCCGAGGTGCACATCTACAGCATCCAACGTATATCTGAGACCAAATTTGGTAGCTCTATGTTCTGTAGTCTGTTCTGTACACCGCCAACACACACACAAACACACACACACACTTTCTCTTTTTTATTACTAGAGATTTGCTGTTTGTTTCTGCTGCTAATTTGTAAAAGAGCTGTTTTTCTTGTGTCCTGTGCTTCGTGTTTCCCGGAATATTAGGGAACAAAGAGTCCCTCGCAATTAATCTGTTTCATGGACTGTTTCCACCGTACACTCACGGGACGATTTTCGTAACAATATAAGATAGGCATATATTCTTTTTTCTTTTGCTAGATACTTAATTATTGTGAAATTACTGAAGCAAATAGAAACCGTAGTAAGAAAAATCGTGTATATTCAGCTCAATATGGAAAACGTAATACATAATTTCTTTTTTATTATTGAAGATTTTTAGAGACACTATCAATCCAATAACGAAAATAATGAAATAGTGTACTCATAATTAATAATGTTCGTTCTTGTTTCGAATTTCATGTCATTCCTATAATTTTGATTTATATTATGATCGAAAGGAGAATTTTTGTTATTAGCATACCAAACTATAAAATTTATTAATCTATCATAACTAATTTAAAGATCAGAATAATAGAAAACAGTGTTCCTTATCGATAACTTAAAAACTAAATGGATTTAATGAAAACCGAAAAAGGAGTTTTTGTGAAAGTTATAAAATACGTAACATTTATTTTAACCTGAATATACATTGATAATTTTTTCTTTTATGGAATGGTTGTAAAATATATTGAGAAAGTAAATAATGCCTCGCCTCTTTTCATAATATCTATAATGCATGCTTCAGTCGACACATACGAACTCCTGAAATTCACTTTAAGACAGTATAAACATTCAACCCCAAACATAAAATCTTTCTTATTTCTCTTATTTCAAAACAATTCCTGGTAAGAGATTTAAGGTTTCAGAACAGCCAGTAACAAATCGAAAGTTCTAAAAATTGCTGACTGGTTACTTTAACTAAACTCTGAACTTCAATTTAAAGCAACCTCAACAGCCGCTCGCTTTCAGTATGGAAAAGTATAAGAAATATTTCTCACAGAGATTTACAATCGAAAACATATTTCACTTTCGGTAGCAACACTGTGTCGAGATTTGGCGTTGTTTATTCTTTTCGGCTTGAAAGAAAAATGAAATGAATTATTTAAAGGTAAACAAATTTTATTTTTTCCTTTTTTCAAACAAAAAACAAATAGTATTTTAGATACGGGGGTCATAAATTATTGGACCCATTAGAAAATTTAATAAAGATAAGCCTATAATGTAGCAACTTCTTTTTTTAAAAAAACTAAGCAATTATCTCAAAAGGTTTTCTGTAGATAAGTAGCGTACTGTTTCGGTGCACTAAATCCGCAGCAGCGGGAGATTCCCAATGCAAGTGTCAAAATGGGTACCGTGCAGCAGAAGGCACGTCTCTGCTTCCTAGAAAGCAAATCAATTGTAATAGTTCAAAAATGATTTCGCTTAGCGAATCGAAATTGTCAGTGTCCAAATAAGAACACCATAAAGTGTAGGTATGCTCAGTTTAAGGGAGCAGAAAACGTGCATCATAGGAAAGGTTCCAGATGACCATCGGTCTCAGACGAAGTAGTTGAACGAGTGATGGAGACTTTCACTATTAAAAAATCCATTTTTTATCTGTTACCTATATGAAAAAACACTTTGAGCTACTCTCTCATTTAAAAAAAAAAAGTTGCTACATTATAGGCTTTTTTATCGAATTTTTAAACGAGTCCAATAATTTATGACCTCCTGTATTTAGTTGCATAGAAGTAATATACATATTCTATAATGAATTTATACATTTCAAAACAAAAATACATTTCAAATCAAAAATACATTTCAAAACTGCAAGTAAATCAAGGTTAAATCATACAAATCCACATTTCATGAGCATAATAGTGTGCCATTAACCATTACATGAAATAGAAACCACAGATTTATTTTTATTTCGATTAATAATAAATCTGTAATAAATATAAAAATTATTTAATGTTAATAATTATTTTTTTCACGTTAATAATTATTAACATGAAAAATGAAATCTATGGAAATAATTTTAATAGTAACGAATAAGAAAGAATTCATGAATTTAATGTAATATCATTCATTTTGTGGTATTTCAGAAGATGTAAAAATTAAATATTTTTATACATTAGAAAAAAATAAATAAAGAGAGTCTTCATATTCTTTTGATCATTTAAAATTTATGTTAGCATGGACCATTTTTGTTAGTCTCTAAAATAAATTCCAAATAAATGTATCTTTTTAAGAAAATGTTCAATATCTATTTCCTAAGTAGAAAAATATGTACCGTTTGTGTTTCGTTAACTTTTTCATTTTCATCACTTAAGTCAAACACAATAAAATATAAGATATAAATTGTTAATTATCTCATTGAATTTTAATTTTTTTAAACCAACGATTAAATTGGTACTGAATGGCAAGCGAAAAATCGCCAAAAAATTTAGAATTCCGTTAAATTACTTACAACCATTCTCTTGGCGACTTGGCTCACAATTGGCGACATTTGCGCCCGGCTAACGGAAAATCGCTTCGCTTGGCGACTTGGTTCACGTTTGGTTCACAATTGGCGACATTTGCGCCCGGCTAACGGAAAATCGCTTCGCTTGGTGACTTGGCTCGCGTTTGGTTCACTTGGCAACATTTGCGCCAAATCGCTTCGCTTGGCGACTTGGCTCGCGTTTGGTTCACAATTGGCGCCATTTGCTCCCGGCTAACGGAAAAGTACCATTAAATTTCATTATAAACATAAAAGTTTTATTAATTTATTTCTTGAAATACAGAGATATAACTCTCTGTAACATTAAACTAGAAAACATTTTTCCGTTTTTTGACTTAGTGTTTCCTAATGATTTGTATTTTTATTATTCTTAGAGTTTTTTCTTAAGAGAATGACAGAATTTTATTCGTGTAATAAAGAGATTAGGATAACATTAAAACTCCTGATGCGATTCACAATTCTGACCATTTAATGAAAATGTCCTAATTAAAAAAAAAATAATTAAATTATTGGACTAACCACGTTGCCTAACCACGCTGGAAATCTGAATAAAATGTTCAATCAAATATAAGCTTAGCTTCCAATTGTTATACATACGATTAATGCAATCTGGTACATCCAGATAAACATAACTTTCAAGTTAGAATCGCAGAATAAAAGCGGAAAATCATTTTATTTCACAAGTCTCTTCACTAAAAACATTGAATCAAGACGTATAAATGTTTATGTACCAATATTTTAGTCGCACTTTGTTTCATTTATGTTTAACTAAACTTGTGTCTGATTTGACTTTCACATTAGATTCATATGAATTTAGAGAAGGTAAACTTCAAAGTTGTCTCAAGAATGCTATTTCTTGTGCTATCCAGTGAATAGTCTATAGCAAAAATAACTATCACTACAATCATATTAATTAGCAATAATGAAATTCATTATTACATCGTTATAAATTAGCATTAATCATATTAGATTCTCACATTATTATTTAAACATTACTAGCAGCCATCGTCGACCAGCCTGTTCGCCGGGAATATAATTTTAATTGAATCTGGTATCATTTTATACTCATGGCTGCTTTAAAAACGTGATTTTAAACTTCATATTGTGGTAGATATTTAACCCATATTAGTGGCCTCTCTCTCTCTTGCACTGTTCTGTTCATTGTCTACATAAATTTCCTTAATGGAGTCAACTATCCATGCCATGCAACATCTAATGGCACGTTGCGGCGCCATCTTCACTTTCTTATTTCTCATGCAAAATATGCATTCGATTTCAACATTAAAATGGTGCAGCACATCTTATGCCAGTGGCATATTAGCTGAAATAAACATGCTGAAAAAAGATTGAAAACATAAAAACTATAATCATTCAGCTCATTGGAACTATTTCTTAATAAACGCAATATCCCAGAGAGATTGGTTTAGAGATTCCATAAAAATGTCGATGAAATAAAATATGAAAGCAAAATGTATTAAGATTTTACCTCAACTTTAACAATGAAAGAGAAACACGCAATTATATATTTGATTAAACAATGAGAACGGTTTCAATTGCCTTGCAACAATGAAAAGTATTGTGTTAAATTATGCTAAAAAATATTTTAAAAAATTTATTATAATTAGAGAAAAATTGTACTGCAACTTAATTGATATCATTCAAAAGGTAATTGTTTACACTTTTAGATGGTGTGAAAAGGATTTTTGTACTGTTGTCTGTTGGAAAGTTATTAAGGAAAAACGCCTAAATTTTGATTAATATTTATTTAATCAAATTTCTAATTAAAATCTCAAAAAACGTTCTCCGAGGCGCACATTCCCACTCTACAAAGTATGTTTTTGCCAAATTTCGTAGCTCTAGATCCAGAGGTCTGCCCTGTAGAACGCCAACGCACAGATACACGCACACATTCTATTTTATTATTAGTAGAGATAAATACTAAAATAAACAATGAACTACACGTTAAAGTCCTAAATGAAATATGTCTTTATATATTTATGTTAAGCAAACTAACAACGGTAGTCTTCAAAACAATCCCCAGTCAGTTAAAAATGAATGTTTAGTTAAGCATAACTAATTGGATTTGCTTTTAATATTTTTTTACGAAATCAAAGAATGAAATGTCCACTCTAACAACGCTTGCATTCACCTGCGAATATGAACAAAACAACAATAAATTCGCATTAAGATGCATGCGAACGATAAGCTGGCATGAAAAATGAATGCATAATCTTCTAAAATTGCATTTATAAAAACATGAAATAAA